>JAMZAV010010697.1:0-21752 GCA_024449915.1 Sweltsa coloradensis
ATTTTAGTTTTTTTTAAAATGTTCCCGTACTTGGCTTTAGATTTAAAACAGCTACCCCCGGATTTGTTTTAAAATACATAAAAATTTTTTAAATAGGTGAAAAAATGATGGTATACTTTGAATTTACCCCCCATCTCCCTTATTTGATGTCATCACAGCCATATTAATTCTTCGAGCTCTGTCACTTAACATTGCTGATGTTTTGTAATCCATCTTGAAAGCAAATCGTGAAAAAAACAGAAAACTTCTAGTGCAAAACCAACACAAGTCGAGTTGTGTTATTAGGCTTGGTCTAGAAGGCAGTGCAACTTGTAGCCAATGCAAGAGTAAACTAACCCCATCTGTCGGGCGACGATGGAAGTATGATTTGGGAGTGTTCTTGCATTAGATGAAGCAAGTTTTCTTTTTACATGTGTTGGAAAACCCAAAATCATGAAAATAGGAGTTGTGTTGGTCTTGTACTGCACCGACGATGTCACTAAGCGACTTGGACCTCAGTCCAATCACTAGTTGATTTTCGTGTCAGGAAACAGCAATCCAAATTCTTGACACAACAGAATTTCTCGTGAAAGTATTCATGTGTGCTTTCACCTCTCTGCTGGACACGATCTTGCATCTTTCTCCATCCCTCTGGCAGGTTTTTCCGCCGATAAAAGTCTTTGTGAACTGCTGTTCGAAATCGGCCCAGTTTCTAAAAGTCCGGCTACTATATCAGTTAGAGGCGGCTCCCAACAAATGGGTTCGAGCACTCTCTAATTTTAGTTGATCTGGCCAGCCATGTAATTCGGCCATAGTTTTGAAGCCACTGGGTCGCCTTGATGCTCTTCCCGCCGCCGTGGAAGTTAGGAATAGCTTGGTTCAGGTCAGGCATGATTTGGAATTCGGGCGTTGCTCTCAGATTTCGTGGGTTTACTAACCCCGCTATCAGTTAAGTGAACTGGTCTTCTCGTCACAGACTCTCCTCATCCCTGCGCCTGTTGTCGTCCATCTACATCTGCAGTAGATCATCTGTGCTGATGCCCTGAGCGGGTAACGACGGGTTACCGCTAGCTGCTTGCTGCTGCCACTGTGGATGGGGAGGATTCCAATTTGCCTGCTGAGGAGGCATGGTGAGGTTTAAGCCAGGCGGAGATCTTTGATGGTGTTGCTGATACGAGGCCTCGAACCGTTGAGGGTCGTGCTGTCGTGAACCTTCCTGGACCCTAAGGGCATCGCTACTTACACTGGACAATAAGTGGAGTCCAGCTAAGTTCCGTGCATCCTGACCATCAGTAGCCTATTATGCGGAAACATGTTGTTATCTAGTCAACAAATTAAACTATATTTAGCCTACGATCGAGGCCTATTTAATGTCACACAGACAATGTCTACTACTATATAAAACTAATAACTAAGTCTCAGCATCCTTAACACTTCAACTAATGATAGTGTAGATTATCTGCTACCTTGCACACAGAAATTTTTGCGATTCAATTAATATGGAATATCTATCCCAAGAATCTTCGACCTCACTCAGTAATCTAGATGTAGGCCTATTATTACAAGAAAACAAACACAACAACAGTGGTCTAGTCTACACTGCAAAAAGTTCTAAGCCTACAAATAATCATTGGGTGTACCTACCACTGGTACTTTTCTTAAAACTACCAGGTAAATGCAATAAGCCTGAAAATACTTAATTTCTACAAGTGAAGACAATCATAAATTAAACATGAGGTTAAACACAGTAGCAGCAAAACGATACTAATAGTAAAACGAATGATATGTCAATGAAAATCAACAACAAAAAAACCAGATTATGACACAATTTACCATCCTACCTAGGTAAACAAAAAAATTATAACTAATACACAAGACAGCTATAAAACAATTATAATTAAAACAACAAAAACACACATTTTTATCAGCAGTGTAGGGTCATAGCGTGCTGATTGTGATGACAAGACAGGTCTGAGCCTGTTTCTGACTTGTCCGAAAATTGTTTATGCACACAGCAAATTATACCTAATTGCACCAGCTGTAATACGAAAATATGTTTTTAGTTACACAAATGAAGAATGTTTTAAGTCTACTAGGACGATATTTATAATAACTAGGAATTATTTGTAATTGTATTTGAAGCACACAGAAACGAAAATACGCGCGAACACGAGGGGTTGTCCATCAATCAACCTATCTCCTCTCTCATTGGATAGCAGACGGTTTGTTTCTGTTCCCTGATTGGTCGAAGGTGGTGGACAAGGTCGTAGCCACGGGCCGTGATCGTAGCACCACTAAAATTAGAGTCCAGAAACTTGATGATTACTAGGTGACAGCTGACTGGCAGGAACTCTGTGATTGGTCGAATCTCGCTAGGGCGTACTTACGGGTCGTGCGTCTACCCTTTGTGCAGTAGAAGTAAAAACCAGAAAAGTGAAGACTACCTTCCATCGTCTCGCGTCAGTCCGGGGTCAAGGAGCTAGTTTGGCGCCAAGGGTGGCTGTCATCCTAACCTAACTTAATGCTGCGTAGCCTATTTAATCTAGGTGGACCAGATTGAATTGTCTGGAATCAATTGTAACTATATTAAACTAGGAAAACGCTTAAGTCCCGCCGCGTTGTTGGATGAGCGTAATTGGTGCATTGAGCTGCCATGTGTTACGCGGATTTTCTGTTGTTCTGTGAAAAATCATTATTTAGTAGAAATTTTTTTAAAATTAAATTAAATTAAATAAAAAATAAACTTAATTTTTTTAATTAATCGTAATTTTTAAAAAAGAAAAAAGTCGTAAAATTGCAATTTTAATAAGAAATAATTATTCGATTGCGCTAAAATTTTTACAAGAGTATATTAATTCATGAAATTAAGGTTCTGTGAAAAAAATATTACAATATGATAAAGCATGTAGGGTTATAAGTCAAAGAATTGTTTTAAAAAAAAAAAAAAAACGTAAATTTTTTATTTTCATGAGAAGTAGTTTTTCGATTGCGCTCAAATTTCACACGAATATTTTAAATTTCATAAAATTAGGCTTCTGTGAAAAAATCATTACAATCGGATAAAGCATGTAGGTGTCATAAGTCGAAGACATTTTTTAAAAATTGAAAAGAATCGTAAAATTGCGTTTTTTATGAGAAAAAATTTCCCGATTGCGCTCAAAAACGTGGCAGTTCTAAGTTCAGAGATTTCAAAGGCCTCCATAAAATTTCATTGCAATTGGAGTATCGGTTTAGCCGGAATCGTGTGTACAAACACACAAAAATACAAAAAAATAAGAAAGAAAGAAAGAAAAAAAAACATCCCGGATTTTTTTTCTCCAGTGTAGTGAAATGAAATCTTCGCTTCGCTCGCTACGCTCATCCAATTAAGAATCTTTCTCACCCAAGAGGTTCACTTGATCTCACAATCATCCCCGGAGGAGTTGGAGTTCTGCTTTGAGTCCTAGGCCTTAGGCTAATATGTACTGTTGCCTGCTACTCACGCGTCCGATGATCTTGCTCTAAATTGTGGTAGTGGATATTCAATCCCACTTCTGAAGTGTTGTAAACTATGAGGAAATATTACTGGAGGTTTTCACTAAGAATTCTGGAAGTCTTGTTTGCACTAAGCATTACTATTTTATTGACACTAAGCCGTACAACATACACAATGTTTACTCTAAGCCATCTTCCTCCTTCCTCTCATACCACGGCCTTCTAGACCGTCAGTAGCCAGTATTGCCAACAAGCAATATCCAATCAATCAATGCACTTAACTTACAGCATCGATATGACCTCGCCGCTCCGCACCTTTTGACTACCACTTTCACACATTCACAGCGCAGCCGCACTGCCGCAGCTTCGTCTTGCAGTCGGTCTGTCGGTCTTCTTGCAGACGGACGTGTTTAGTCTACGCTCGTGTCGAGCCTCCACTGTACACGGAGTTAGCTTCTGTCACTGCTGAAAGTGTTCTTTTATATTTGTGAACTTCGGGAGATTGTCTGTTCTGTCCAAACATGGAGGTTTGTTTGCTCTTTATTCTGTCCTGCTTGGCAGGGAAGTGGTTGTTACGTTAGTGTTGGTCTCAGTCTGTTCTGTCTGTACAGCTTGAGGGATTGGTGTTCAGAAAGTGTCAGGTTCTGTTCAGTTTGGGATGAGAGCCTAGTCACACAAAGGAGGAGCCCAGTATCTGTGCTTGGGTTTTTGTTATATCGAATTCCCTGTGTATGTGTTGCAATTTACTCATTGTTTGAAGCACCACTAAACTAATAAAATAAGTTAGTGTTACTAAGTGGATTATTGGCGTTCTAATTTGTGCCCATGTTTGTGCATGTATGTGGCATTGTCTGTCAGTTGGGTAGTAACGTACTTTCCATAGTTTGTTCCCTCTTTAATCTGGCCTGCTCGTTATCTCAGTGTTGTGCTCCGTCACACCCAAAGTGATGAAACCTTTTAAATTCAATTTGAAATTCATATTAATATAGCAACCAGAAAATTTTATGGGCACTGATAACTTTCCTGTTGTGTGCCCTAATACCCCAATAACTTACTAACTAGGGTTTTCTTGACTGAAGCAGGATTGTTACAGCTTTCCCCAGCCCAGTGAACCCTGGTGGGTTTAACCCCATAAAAGGGCCATCAAATTCCAACTTGCAACCTTCTCGTGGTTTGGCCCGTGATTACGGGAGTTTTTCTCCCTGAAACTAATAGCGAGCTCTGGGTCGTCGTCGGGGAACTTCCCCCTTCCTTTGACTACCTCCCCGACGCGACGACAAAGACAACACAGACGGAGACGACCACGACGTGGGGAACCCCTGTCCTCCCTATTTGCTTATGGCTGGTTCTGACCAGCACAAGCCTGTCCACCCCTTGTCCCCCCGCGTCATCCCTTACGTCCCTCCCTTCGTCTCGATTAGCCAAGTTGCATAAATATGAGACGTTAAGCAATATCCAACAAAAAAAAAATTTTATCCCAATAAAACCCGCTTGAAAAAAAAAAGCAAGGGGCTATTTCGATACTTTGAATATTACCTCTGCATGTCACTGTCAATTAAACTCAGGAGCCAATATATTCTCGCGTACTGCAATCTACTATTTACGTGACATGCGCCGTGTCATAGCTAGTCCCTAATACCGGTAAAATCCATGGATATGGTAATTACTGCAAAAATATAGCATCGTCACGATGAACCTCACTACATATTTATATTTCGCTTACAACCGATTATAAAACATCGTGGAGTTCATGTACTACTGTCATCTAAACGATTTTGAATAATTTCAATGCATTTGACGTGCAACATCGATATGACCTCGCCGCCCCGCACCTTTTGATAGTACACAGTGCAGCGGCCCGGCAGCCTTGCTCGCAGTCAGTTGGTTGTTCTTGTCACAGGCGGACGTGTTCTTGTTCAGACTCCACATGGCAGTAGTACATGGCATTACTTCTGCTGAATATGATTTGTTTAATGTTTGTTACCTTGAAGAGGATGTCTGTTCTTTCCAGACTGAAACCCATAGGCTTGTGGCTGGTTCTGACCAGCACATGCCTGTCCACCCCTTGTCCCCCGCGTCATCCCTTACGTCCCTCCCTTCGTCACGATTAGCCTAGTTGCATAAATATGAGACGTTAAGCAATATCCAATCAAAAAGGTTGTGTTCACTGCATACTCTGCCTTGCTACTCGGTAAAGTGTTTGTGGTCTCACTGTGTGGTCCGTCAGTTCGGCACAGGTTGTATAGTTTATGTTTGGTCAGTGTTAGGATTCTGTTCAGTGCGAGAAAACAGCCTCGACATACCACGAGGGTCCTCGGTTTCTGTGCTGGGGTTTTTGTTTTGTTGAGTTATACATTTAATTTATAATTATACTTATATTTATATTATTTATGAATTGGCCACATGCAGCATATTCAATTTTTATGATATTAGAAATCAGTTTATTGAGCTAGGAATTGTACAATTTAAAAGTAAAATTGAAGCAATGATAATGAATCAAACAGCAAAGAAGAATTGATTTTCACTATTTATTTGTGGGTCATTAGTTCTTATTTATGATTTTGCTATTCTCTTTGTTTGTTCATATTGCTTTGATTATGATTTAATCAATGTATTTTCAATGATATTTTCTGCCTAGATTGTCTGGTTGCCATAAGGCAGCGTTGGTGGTTTCGGGCAGCTCCTTCAACTGTGCAAAGTTTTACAAACGTCCTTGTGGAGTTAGGTTTCCTGCTCCACGGGAGCTAGGATTAAGCTTTAAGAGCTCTTCCTGCAGCTTAACTAAAGCAGGCTCTCTCAAGCAGGGACATCATCAAAACATGATCACAACTGTTATTACCCTAACATAAACTATTGCCATAATTATTTTCAAAGCAGGCGCCCTATTTGACAACTTAGAGATATGTCCATACACTTGGGTCCTTATTATACTTTCGTCGTTTTTTAATGGTAAATTTTCACCTCATCCTCTCCAATTCTCAGTTTTATTCCATTCCGATTGAGCCATTTCATGCATTGATTTTTTTAAAGGCAGTCGTCACAAACGCAAATTCGAAGACAGCCTTCGTCGGCTGGGTAGATTGCTTTCGAGCATTCTTCAAAGATGATGTGCACTGATCGAAAGCAGTCTCTACACCTCTGTTCTCCGCCTGGCAAGTTTCCGACTGAGCATTCTGGACACTGTTTTTCGACCAGTTTTTAGGGACTATTTCAATTGATGGTGTTACTGTCAAACTGTCTGCAGTATCTTGTATAACATTTTCCTTCATTGAAGATTTAGCGAGATTCATTGGCCCATCTATGGCCACAACATGTTGACGAACAAAGCCATCAACTCTATGGTAGCTCATTTGGCTTAGAAATACCATGTTTAAGTCTTTCAATCTGCATTCTACAGGAGCACTACTTGCTGTTGTCTGACCACGGCCATAAAAGATCCATTACCCCAGTCCAAAGTGGCAATGTTCGAACAAGCTTGATAACACAGGTACCAGGGATGGAAGTTATTGCAGATTGTCACGGTCACCATCACAGTGGTTTTCTAAGGCGATTTCCACTTCTTCTGCAATTTGTGAAGCCCAATCTTCGAATAGGTTTTTGCCTATGTAGTGCCCGCAATATTTATCAATCAATTATCGATATGTTAATTGGTTGCTGATCAATAAGTATTGGTAAATTTTCAGACTACTTAACTTGAAGGATCAGTGATTTGGGAGAGTATGGGTGTTCTTACCATAAAATCATGTAAGCTATGTAAATAGAACTACATTTAATAAAGCCAGACTTTTCACTTACACAAGGTTATGGTTTTAACTATGAAATTCATTCCCTATCCTGGAAACACTTCCTACTGCAAAGATGGCCGAGATACGAGAGAGCCAGCCTGGCCACTTCATGTAGTGACTGGTAACACATTCCTTAATTGTCACTACATGGACCTGTGGCTACATGTCATTGGCTAGTTTGAATTAGGCTGCATTCACCTGGCCCAATAAGAGAGTCAGCTGTTTCCAGAACTGTGCCGATGGTGATTTGTACATTGCTACGTGCCTGGTAAGAATGCCAAGTCATCAAAAGTGTGTTATTACACAGTGACGTAAGTGAATAGATTGCACTTTGCTTGCCTAGTTTTAGAGACTGTAATGGCTTTGAATTAACATTACAGTTCATAACCCAGAACTAAAACCTATCAAATCAATCAATATTCTGATATTGATTGATGGATTGATGACTATGTGACTACCAATCATTGTGTACTAAATGATGATTGGTTTTCTAATATTATATTATGTTGGATGATTACCAAATACCCAATATCGATGGAAATCGATATCCAATCAATAAAAGTGAAATAGAAACCCTGATTTCACTACAACTCTCCCCTTTTCAAAAGGGATGCCATTCTTCTAAATATAAGCATTCCTTTTAAACTATCCTATGATGAATAAATCATTCAACATGTTCAGTTTATTGAAATCAATAAGTTTGAGTATTGATTGAGTTCCTTATTTAAGTAATCTCGTTTACTGTGACGTTTACTACCACCCAGTGGCGGCTTGAACCCCTGAAAACCCGCGGGGCCAACTTCATAGTATTACACCCACCCACGCATGGGCGCCCGCAGGAATTTTGGCAGAGGGGGAAAAGCTACAACTTGTACTTACGTTGGGCAAATTTTGAAAATCAGGTTTTTAGAATGCATTTGGGCGAAAATTTTGAAAATCAGGTTTTTAGAATGCATTTGGTGGGTTTTAGAAAAAAGTAGTGGGCTGAATACATTACCAAAATTATGCAATTTTTGTGCAGTCGATACTCGAAACTAGAAAACCACCAAAAGGAAACCTTCAAAATATCCCCCCCTCATTTTTTTTGTCCTTTAGTCAAAAGCTACAGATTCTCAATATTGAGATGGGCGGGTATTAGCTTTTTTGTCCACTGAGATAATCTGACTTTCCCCTACCTCACATCTTCGCTTTTGCAATCCATTTATTGTGACGGTCAAAACTTGCATTAATCCATGGAGTGGTATTTTTTTCAAAACACAAGACGAACTATTGCAGGTAAAAGACACATAAAGCTACTTATCTCGCAGAAAGTAATGGCAACCATTAAATTTAACAAATGTTCATCAATAAAGAAATCGACTGTACAAGTTTAATAATAAATCCACACATCAAATGAAGGCTAATTAGCACTTCTGCTTGCTCGGGGCCAGGGGGCACCCCGTTCTGCGGGCGCCCATGCACCCAATTTTGGTGTCCTAAAACACGTTTTCAGGCGAGCCCTTGGATACGCCGTAGCAAACTAAACATACCCATCGGCAAGGGCGTCCACAAGAATCTTGGACGGGACGGGCAAAATAAAACAATAGCGCCGCAGGCGAAAAATTTTAAATCATGTTTTTAGAGTGCATTTGGTGCGTTTTAGAAAGAAAAAAAGTAGTGGGCTAAATGCAACATCAAAATAATGTAGTTTTTGTGCAGTCGAATTGACATTACCAGGATGTTTAGGCGACGTGTGTACCCTTCTTAATTTATGATGTTAATTTATATAAAATGGAACGAATATTCTAATTCACACCTGTACATTTATTTTATTTCATCGGAGATAGCAATGGTTGGATATGTCCTTGATTTTTACTATAATTAGTAGGCGCCTTACAATAATGTTATTTATATTTTTAGGGGTGTTGTAATTTTCTATTTTTAATGTATTTAATTACTTTAATTAATTGTCTTACCACAGCGCTAACACATCAGTGTATTACATTTTTTCCTGTGTCTACGCAAGTAATATAGGTTCATACATAAACATTGGTATGGTTTTCTTGTATTAATTCCCACTACAGTGACACCCTCTTTTTTGTTTTTCGTCGTGTTTTTTTCTTTTATTCTCTCTCATATTTTTTTCTCAATAATAACTTTCTTTGCTCCTCTCTCCCCCCCCCCCAGGCTACTGGAGCAACCGCTACCTTGCTCCCGTGGGGTGGGCGCTACTGTCCTGGAAGGTCTCGTCTTTGAGCTCGATTGGGGTTGGGTCTTGCTTGAGTATAGAGCTAATTCATGCATTTCGTTTTTAACAAAAATGTTGGCTCAAGAAGAAACCGAAGAAAATAGGACTATCAAATGTTAAAAGCTTGGCTAGGGATCTTGGAAGCAAAACCAGGGGGGGGGGGCACCAGCCCCGTGCCCCACCCCTTGCGGAGTGCGGACACCCATACCCACCGGGCACCACTGGTAGTATTCTTGATGGTACCGCGCGTTTGGGAGACCTTGTACTTTTTCAGTTTATTTGGCACGATCTTTTGAGCGCGCATTTTAAAACCATCACAATACATTCCCATCTGACACGAGTATTGGCTTGTTCGGGAAGTTTTCATCATACAGGCATGCAAACCTTGTCGCCTACTTTATATTCAACGTTTTTCGTTCTTCTATCATAAAATTCTTTATTTTTTTGTTTTGATCTTATCGCATGGTCACGGGCTAACTCATGCGACTTTTGTTATTTCAGTTTCAGTTCATCAACATAATCATCATAGGTGTATTTGTATTCTGGAGGTTTCGTCAACATTGTTGGAAGGTCAGGCTTTCGAAATACGCAATGTTCCTAGGCACTTATTTCACAATCACACGCAAATGCTGCATTCATTATAATACACTATAGGTCTACCTGTGAAGTGTGACTCTCAAAATTAGGCAATGTTATGGCTTGGCTTGGTCGGTTATTGCGAGAACAGCACACGAGGAAGGAAAACAACACACATAATCCACGATGGTATTGGTACACGAATATACTTTGACCAGAGCCCGAGAATGAGCCGCAGTCATTCGCTTTGCACAACCTAATCTCAACGAGGGAATCCCCCCACGCGATAACTCAGAGAGATTGTGGTATAGTAATCTAAATATTTTAAATTCGAATATTGTTCCGACGACAGCGGAAATTATTCATCTATACTATAGTTTATAAAATGTTACATCGATTCACAGGACGCGTAATTGTATCAAAACAGATTAACACGTACAATATGATTGATTGTATCAACATAACAGTTCTTTCAGTGCGGTAGTGCTGAAAGTAAATTCTGAAATTACTTATTGTTGAAGTTAATAGGAAGTTTTATTTCCTGTGTTTACTGAAAATGATTTTGACCACTACCATGTCGTAAGTAATAAAAATAGCAAAACAGCTGCCAATAGATGCCAACGACAATATGTTTTTTAAATTACCTTATGTGTTTTATCACACAATTAGACAATAATAGATTACTATTTTTGGATTCGACGGCCTGACAATAATACCCATTATATTGTCCGTTCTATAGCTATCAAGTAGATTTTACTCAATTATTGTAGATTGTTTTCTTTATAGGCTAACAGACTATCCAGTTGGCAATGCAATGCATATTCTGCAACAATGTTAACCAAGAAGATATGCAAAATGTTACTCTCAAAGGAAAATAAAAGGTTAGACAAGCTGCTCATGACATTAAAATAGGTTCTCCGATATTTGATACTACCAAAAATGTTCTGTCTGAGACAACCCATTGGCACCGAGTATGTCAGGTACTCTGATTTTACTAATATGACTAACATTAATCGCCTCGTTTCAAAAAGTAAAAAAAAGGAGCCGGTTGGTTATCAGCCCCCACTCTCCCCACCGTTAAGCCCTCCACTTCTTCATTCTCAAGCAAACCAGTTAGTACAACATCGAACAATTCTGGGAGTTAGATTTAGCCTATAGAAAATAGCGGAGAGTCACTACTTTTTGACAAATCACTGCATGTTTTTCTGAAAAGATTTATAAATTAAAATCTTATCAATGTTGAAACAAATCTATGAGCGAGTATTTTGGAAGATGTAAAGCACCACCGCTCGATTGGTGATCGATCAACTAAAGTGCTAAGTATACTTTCGTAGAGAAGTGCAGAAAAACAATATCCTTCCCATGCAACAATAGTAGCACTAGCGCTATGGTGTGATTAGTGAGCGAGCTACGATGTGACGGTAAATTTCATCATAGTATCTCACTTATTAATGACATCTGGAGTAGCTACCTTGAGCTGTTAATTGAAGCAAAATGCCCCAAAAAAGATGCTAGTAGGCCACGGAAATTTCTACCAAAAATTGTGCATGAGACTAAAGATATGTAAATACGTGCATTCGTTCTTCTAAAGGTAGGAGTTAAGAAGATCAACATATTTATTTTGTGCACGAAATACGAGCGTCGTTGAGTTTGATCGATTGGTTACCGCCGAAGATATACATCTATTAACGAATCAAAACCTTTCGACGAAGAACTAATGAGTATGGTTCACGTTGTTACTCGCTTACGCGTAGATAAATTATCGATGGATAATCGGTGGCCGGTGCTCGATCATTGGTAGTCAATGAAGATGAAATTTTGAAGTGTATCCTGGTATCTCTAGATAATAATATGTTCATCGATCTCTTGTTGGGCGGCAACTCAGAAAACACAGAGGAATTGATTGACAACTAAAAAATACTAAGCTTGTGTGTGCTGTTGTGATCAATGTTATATGGTTTTAATTGTTCAAGAAATAATTATAAATATTATTTTATCCAGTGATTTTGCTGACATTCCAAACAATATGTAAAGGGAAATTATTTCGTGTTATTGTCTACTCCTAACATAATTAAAATTATTACATTATTACATTCAGCTGTAGACGCACAATCAGCTGAGCACATTCGTCGCAAAGTGACTCGGCGTGGCGCTGTGGGAGTGCGGTTTGATATTATTTGTAATATTGGCATTTTGGCACACTTCTTTGGAAAAACTTTATTGCATTCCACAGGTATCGAGCATACATGCATGGGAGTGAGAATTATTTTCGTTGAATAGTTCTCGATACACAGCGTTGCACAGTAGTTGCATACTCTTAAACTGGCATTATTTTATTATTGCACCCCTGTTTTACACCCCAATAATAACTTTATTCGAAGGTTTGTAGCTTATTCCACTCATTAATCTTAGCTAAGTATATATAATGAATTTTGTTTAAGTTTTCATGTTAATATATTGTGGATTCTGCGATTTAATTACTTCTGGACAACCAACCCTTAAGATTTAAGGTATAAAAGTGAAAATAGCGATTGCCAACAATGTTTTTCGGATTTTGAGTGTAATAATCTATTGAAATCACTTTGTTGGCAGCTTTTTACACGTTGGGCCACAAAGTTCAATTTTTTTAAAACTGGCTTGTCTATGTTATTATTATGTTATGTTAAGCATGTTGCCACATAATATCTATAACCTTAGTTAGCATCGTGACACAAGAGAGTCTCTGAATAAACCCATGTTGTTGTTGTTAAGAAAATGGTTTGTCTGAAGGTGGTGAATTAGGTGCTTGGATACAACTCTCTCCAGTACTTTGCATACTACTGAGGTGAGAGATATCGAACGATAATTATTGATGTCATCCCTCAACCCTGATTTAAAAGTTGGCACCACATTTGCTGTTTTTTCATTGTTGAGGTATGGTTCCGGAATTTAGAGAAACGTTAAATAGATAGGCCAACGACGGAGCAATGGATCCAGCACACACGTGTAGAACACGAAAAGGAATCTTATCAGGCCCACAGGCTGAACCTGGGCGTAAACTTTTTGAGTGCAGCGAACACTTCAGACGAAGTGACATATACGTTTTTGAATGGTATGCCGGCCTTTGAACGAGATGGGGGTAATATTGGGCCTGGAACTGAAAAATTACTTTTGAACTTTGCGCTAAAGCTCTTGGCGATTTCAGAAGAGTCTGATACCTTTACTCCGCTAATGTTAAAATGCAAGGAAGCAGCACTGCCCCGTATGGAATGAATGTATTTCCACAACTGTTTCGAGTTGTGTGCTTTTCCTAGCTCCCACACATAGTCGGAGTGGGCATTTCTCACCGAGGCCCTGGTGGTGTTACGTAGCACCCGGTAATTCTCCCAGTTCGTGTCGGAGGGAACTTTTTTCCACTTTTATGAAGTGCATCCGAGTTCGAATTTGTTTAATTAGTTGTTTACTTATCCATGGAGGGCGCCGTTTACCTTTAATTGTAACCGTGGGGATTGCTTGGTTTACACACACCAGAAGTTTTTACACCAATCCTCCCACATGTGTTCGATTGAGTTATCGAAAGAACAAGAAGGTAAGTGTTTTGCGAATAAAGATTGAAGGAGATCCCATTTAGCTGTTTTATAGTTAAGAACATCTACATTGAGCCTCTTAATTTTCGGAAGTGTCAGTTGAAGAGTAGTCGAAACAGCAAGATGGTCGCTAACGCCAGGAATTACTGATACATCCTTAATCAGAGTTGGGTCATTACATAAAAACAGGTCCAACAACGATCGAGATGTAGCTGTAATTCGTGTAGCTTCTGTGACTAGTTGTTGCAAAAATAGGTTTTAAAATGCCAATAAAAAACGATTGGAAACTGTATTAAGGGGTATAGGATATTTCTGCCAATCAACACTTAGGTTAGTCACCACAGACAACGGTTGCTTTCACTGAGCTTTGGACATCTTGAGCCAGATCAAGAGATGCTATGAGGTCACCATTCACCTTTTCACTTGGGCCTTAACTTTATTTTGCCTCATTACTATTTTCTTTTTAAAAGTACAAGTAGGCCTATTCATAGAAGAACCCTGTAAAAGGTTATTTTTATCAAGGAACACAGATTATTGAGGCACGACTGTTGAGTGCTCGAGTTCATAAATAATGAAATGAAGGTCAAGGTAGGTATGGGCCTAGGCCTACTTATTTATTTTCATTAATTAGGCCTTTGATTTTTTAAATACATTTACAAGCTATCAATTTCTGCTATAATATTATTATATAATAATACTATTTTATTTAAGGTTTTAGTACCAGTTGTCACTTGTCTTACCATAATGTCACAGGTCTTACTGTACAAGGTAAGACCGGTGACAGTAAGACCGGTGACAAATAATATGTTTAGTGATATAACTTACATCCACCTCTTAGCAAACAAAAGCCCCACTGAAGGTGTTAGTGACGACTTACACTTAGTTCGCACCTGTCGGATGCATAGTTTAGCGGTAGGTGTTGCACGGGTAGCTAGCCTGAATACCGGTCTATCGGTCAATGAATCTTACACACTCGGGAAACATCGAGGAAACACAAAACAACGTGCGAAGGAATAGCCTTCGACCTTGGGGAGAGAAGCCCCAGGCGACCGACGGACTTACCGTGGGCTCCTGCCCTCTCTGGTGGTGTGTGTGCGTGGCCTGGCTGCGGCTCCCTTCCTCCTGTTTGGGTGGCGCTCGTACTTAAAGCTAGTCTTATTTGAACGTCGGGTTTGTAAAGCTAAGGATGGCTGAAGGCAATAAAATCATAGCAAAATGCATGCTCATAGGAATGCAACAGGTTGTATGAGGGGAAAGAGGTTCCCTTAGACAACTTAAACTGACTTGGAATTCACTTGCATAATTATTAGGCACAATGGACATTACAGGTTACAGTTTACATTTATAGTTGATGGAATAAAGATTTAAAAAAAAAATGATTCTACGATTGGATCCAATCTACAAATACCTTGTTGTTGTTAGGTTACCCGATGGCCATCTTAAAATACTGAATTACAAAGATTGAATTTTCTACTCAACACTAATCGGCGACGTCGTTGTATGTCGTGGAGGTGCCGAGCCGATGGTCGGCGGTCGACGCGACGAGGTGTCTTGAGGTTTGGCGCGCAAAGCGTTGGCGCGACGCCGGCGTCCCTGACGAGAGGCGGCGACCTCGGAAGCGTCGTCGTTTCTGGAGATAGCACCTCACTTCACGTGATAACACACGTGGGACTTCGACTTCGACCCCGGTAGTGGTGAACACTTCTTGCTTTGCATGCCCTAAGGCTTATCTCGAAGGTGTGGCCTTGTGTGGTGGCCACCCGCTCTCGGAGGGGAGGGCTTGACCCATGTTGCTAGGTCTGTCGTCGAGTAGGACAAAGGAAAAAGGTAGTGTTGACAAGGTATATTTTTAGGTTATAGCGTGTTGAACTGGCTCTGGACAAGGAATATACGTTAGAGTAGCCATGGTAGTAGCGGTCGTCGTAGTTATAGTGGAGTCCGGAGCGTCACCACATGCTACAGTGGTTTACGTCGCAAAAAACGCGGCACTCGCGGGAATTTAATAGATTAGTTAAACTTCTATTTATATAGGCCTACTAAAGAGACCTCTCCCTACACGTTGTCGTATTACTTTATGCCCCATGGCGATTGGGTGAGCACTACTGGCTTCAACAACACACGATTTCGAACAATACTTGCTCCCGCACTGCTTACGCACTGGACTCGCACCGTTGACTGATGCGAAGACGCTGCTTCCCCACGCCAACTTTCCCTCTGTTTCTCCTACCCCATCACGTGACCTCGACACTTGTCACGGCCAGGGTGATTGGCAGATGAAGACGTTAGGCGAGCGGCTAGGCCAATAGCCTACCTACTTACGTGGCCTACACTTAGGCTTCAGCTATGGAAATTTCCATCCTCAGACTTGTGACGTTTACTTCCCTTTGGTGTGGCTGGTTTCATGTCCAGTACCCCCTCTCTCGCATTCCTGAGCTCCCCAACCTGTCTTCGACGATGCAAACTGGTTGTTTTGCTCACTGGCTGATGTTCCTAAAGCCTGGGTTAAACCCGTGCAATGCACATTTTACCTTGCCTCACTTGAAAACCTGATTACCAAGCATACACAGTACATCGTTGGCTGTGTATTGCACACATATTTAATTACCATTAATTTAATTACACGTTAATCGAAAAAATAAGACCCAACGTGATTACACGAAGGTAGCCAGGTGGCTAAATGAACATTTACATTTTATACTTTTAATTGCAAAAAAAACAAAATTCCTACTGATGGTAGGCTTTGAAAGGGTGGTATGCTACAGTGATTTTATTTCGTTTGGGTGGTATATAGACATAAACAAAGGCATGGCTTGGGTAGGGAAAATATGAAATTATACTTAAATGCATATATAATCAATGTAATTCAGTACACAACAGGTACATAGGTGTAAGACTATTGACATAGAATAAGTGAACACACTCACCTTGAGGTAAATAACTTATTTTTTTCTATTTTAACTGCTCAGCTGGGGTGTCACAACATACACCATGATTCAGCTATACATGGCTACCAACTCATAAAACCAAACCCCTAGGTATTTAGGCACACTGCTGAATTATATTTTCAAATTGAAATGTAGTAAGACCAGTGACTTGAAATCAAAAGGACAAACTTAAATACTTATATTCATGATAATTACTAATAATTAAATCATTATTATAGCTTTTTTCATAATCTTCTATGTTTCTAGTTTGTTTATCTGGAGTCTTTTAGAAAACTTAGGGCCAAAGCAAGATCTATAATCCGTGTATCTCGGAAACGTTCTTGGGAAGAATACGTCTCGTCCATTACGTGTCGAACTCCCATGACAAAAGTTTGGGACAAAATCAAAAGATATCTGGTAGGAATACATTTTTTAGTCACTCCGCATTCTTGATGATAATGTTTTAAAAACATCTCAATTAGACATTGCCGATTCCTTTGGCAAACACTATGCTAACGTCTCCAGCTCCAAGCACTACTCCCCACAATTCCTAAAGAACAAAGCCCGTGAAGAATCATACCCATTACATTTCAATTTGCCTAACAACGAAACATACAACCAGCCCCTTTAACCTAATGGGAATTCATAACCGCAGTAACTGGCCTTAAGAACTCTGCCCCTGGTCCTGATGACGTTCACAACGAGATGATCAAACGCCTATCCCCCAAATCTCAACAATTCATTCTTAACACCCTAAACCGCATCTGGCTAGAAGTTGAGAGAGTACTCGTTGTGCTCAGAACGCAGAGGGTGTGAGGCCGTACGTGACTGTGTTGAGCTCATACTCAACGACAGGAAAGTCAGGTGATGGACGCCAGAAGATGTGTTGGTGAATGCGATCCTCACGATGAACAAGAATCTGACGGTACATTTGCCGCAGGTCAGCGCAGATGGCCACAGCGTGAGTCCTGAATTTTGTCAGGATGGAGGGAATGTCAGCTTGAAGCTTTGGTCCGCTAAGGAGGTTGTGGTTGAGAGAGACACCATTCTTGTCTTGATATGAAACATTGAAGACGACGCGGAGCTTCGTACTCGAACTGGTGAGCTTGTGCACACAGTGATGAGGAATCACGTAACCAGCAGGTTGAAGAGCAGGCTGCATGTGCTCAGCGCTGATGTAGTCCTTCATGAATAGCTGATATGTTCATGATGCTCGGGGTTGCGCTTGTGACGTTGCTCTCAGCTCAAATAACTTTGGTTAGTGGCGATGCGGTTCGAGCATAGAGTGTGAAAACTGATGGTTTGAATGGAAGCGAGACAGAGAAACGTCCGTTCACATCGTGCTTATGGGAAGACACGAAATGATCTTCACATAACTGGTCTTCTGGATCCTTGTGTTTGAGGACGAGAGATTTCCTCGGACTCCCAGAAGAGGCGCAGAGTTCGGTCTAAGCCCAAAGAACTCGCGAGCAACGACAGCGGTGCGTAAGAGGCAGTGCCCCATGTTTGAATCGGACCTAATACCACCCAGCCAAACGCCCCCCCATTTCCGGGAACAACGTCGAGGTAGAGATCAGCTCCTATTAAGAAATCAATCTCATCTGAGGGTGAAACTTGTCATCGGCTAGAGAGAGCCCACGATATTGCTCAAAGACTTCTTATGGAAGCGGGTTCGCTGGCATGTGACCAGTGATGGTTGATAGAACAGAGCTTCAACGCCGAAGAATGAACCTCGCTACACATGGACTTATCATTCACACCAATGAATTACACTTCTCAAATCTCATGTGGTACTCTCTCATCGACGCGATTTTGACAAAACTTCAATGCACTTTACGTGCTGCATCGATATGACCTCGCCGCCCCGCACCTTTTGACTCTCACTTGCACTCGTACAACGCAACACGCTTACTCGCCTAGGCGGTGTTCTTGTCGCAGGCGGACGTGTTTTGTATCCGCTCTCCGGTCTGATCTTGTCGGGCCCACCACAGTACAAGGTACGAACGAGCATTTGCAGAAGCCAATTTATTTTCAAATATTTAACGACTGGATTCTTTGGCATCCTGAAGGTCGGACAGTTGTTTGCTGTTTCAGCAAATGTTTTGCTGCGACCAATCTTTTGGGACCAATTTTGCAGTCTAAATAACACTAACACCATGGATTAGGCAATATCTGCGACACTCCAGTATCGTCACGATAAACCTCACTGCACATATAGAAATACCAATCACAAACAATAAATTACACCTCTCAGAGTTCATGTGATATTGTCATCAACACAATTTTGAAGAGTTTCAATGCACTTAACGTACAGCATCGATATGACCTCGCCGCCCCGCACCTTTTGACTACCTCCTTCACTCACACACAGCAGCAGCCCACAGGGCACAGCCTCGCCTCGTAGTCGGTCTGTCGATCTTGTTGCAGGCGGACGTGTTTTGTCTCCGCTCTGCAGTCTGTTCGTGTCGAGCCTCACACACTAAACGGAGTTAGCTTCTATCACTGCTAAATGTGTTAATTGACCAAGTCTTGGCTGTTATATTCTCGCATAGTTTAATATTTGTGAACATTGGGAGATTGTCTGTTCTGTCCAGGCTGGGAGGTTTGTTCGCTGTCTATTCTGTCCTGCTTGTCAGTGAAGTGTCTGTTATGATAGTGTTGGTCTCGGTCTGTTCTGTCTGTACAGCTTGAGGGATTGATGTTCGGAAAGTGTCAGGTTCTGTTCAGTTTGGGATGAGAGCCAAGTCACACAAAGGAGGTGCCCGGTTTCTGTGCTTGGGTTTTTGTTATACGAATTCTCTGTGTATGTGTTGCAAATTACTCATTGTTTGAAGGACATGTTTGTGCATGTATGTGGCATTGTCTGTCAGTTGGGTACTAACGTACTTTCCATAGTTTGTTCCCTCATTTATCTGGCCTGCTTGTCCGGGAAGTGCTCGTTACCTCATTGTTGTGCTCCGTCACACCCCAAAGTTGTGACATCCAAATCTAGGGTTTTCTTGACTGAAGCAGGATTGTTACGACTTTCCCCAGCCCAGTGAAACCTGGTGGGTTTTACCCAACAAACTTGCTTGAAATACCTTAAAAACCAAGGGGCTATTCCGAAACCTTGAATATTTACCTCTGCTAGTCACTGTCGATTGAAACTCAGGGGGCCAATATATCCTCGCGTACTACGATCTACTATCTACGTTACATGTACCGGTGTTATAGCTAGTCCCTAATACATGTAAAATCCATAGATATGGTAATAACTGCGAAAATATAGCATCGTTACGATGAACCTCACTACATATTTATATTTCGCTTACCTACAACCGATTATAAAACATCGTGGAGTTCATGTGCTACCGTCATCTAAACGATTTTGAATAATTTTAATGCATTTGACGTGCAACATCGATATGACCTCGCCGCCCCGCACCTTTTGATAGTAGGGCCTATCCAGTGCAGCGGCCAGCAGCCTTGCTCGCAGTCAGTTGGTTGTTCTTGTCACAGGCGTTTCTGCCTAGATTGTCTGGTTGCTACCCATTGGTGGAACTTGCAACGTGAGTTAGTTGTCCTGTATCATTGCCGTGATCACTTTTTGACTTGAACAATTAAAATAATTATGTATCTGATATAATTGTATATTAGGATTTGTACTAAATTGTTATTAATATTTGAACACAAGAATGAAGATTCACGTTCGGTGGTTTTCCTCCGCTAAAGTTTGATACTCCCTGATTTACTGTTTCTGATTTTTGGCAAACCCATGCTCGTTTGAGTGGATCGTATAATATATCAGTTTTTTCTTTTCGTTTTACTTTTTAAATTATTTTCTTTCTTTCTTTATAAGGGGAGTTTTTCTCCCTGAAACTAATGGCGAGCTCTGGGTCGTCGCCGGGGACTTTCCTCTTCCCGTTGACTACCTCCCCGACGGCGACGACAATGACAACACGGACGGATGATGACACAGACGGAGACGACCACGACGTGGGGGAACCCCTGCCCTCCCCATACGCTTGTGGCTGGTTCTGACCTGCACAGGCCTGTCCACCCCTTGTTCCCCCGCGTCATCCCTTACGTCCCTCCCTTCGTCCTCGATTAGCCAAGTTGCATAAATATGAGACGTTAAGCAATATCCAATCCAATCCAATTTTTCCTTTCCTTTTTTCCACCACGTTTTTTTATTTATTTAAATTAATTAATTGCGTTTAATATCCTTTTTATTTGTTACCAAAATTGTGTTTTAATGCATTGTTGTTGTAATATTACTATTTCAAATATTTACTTAAATGCAGTTCACTGTTGTGTCTGCATCTATGTAATTAGATTTATTTAGTTGTCCTCCTTTATAAATCAGTTTTTAATAACTGAATAGGATAGGCGATAAATAAATAAATTTAAAAAAAGAAAAATAAGTTGACTGAGTATTTTTAACTCACTTGCCGTTTCCAAACGCATGGTGGGTTTTAAGACTATCATATTCGATCTTGCCAAGTCGCTCGCGACTTCGACTAGGTGACTTGACTCACTTTACGACTCAATCATTTAAATTCGAAATAAATTTTCTCAGTTATTTCGTCGTCGGGGAACTCTCCCCTTCCCTTTGACTACCTCCCCGACGACGACGACAATGACAACACAGACGGAGACGACCACGACGTGGGGGAACCTCTGCCCTCCCTGTATGCTTGTGGCTGGTTCTGACCAGCATAGGCCTGTCCCCCCTTGTCCCCCCGCGCCATCCCTTACGTCCCTCCCTTCGTCTCGATTAGCCAAGTTGCATAAATATGAGACGTAAAGCAATATCCAATCCAATTCATCAATGGCGAAAATAAAAGATCCACTAGATGTTGTCAGTGGAATGGGTAATAACATTCCTTTATGTATGAGTATTTCTCTCCGCTAGTAAAGTTTAGTAAAAGGCTGGAGAGCTCTACCAATTATCCATATAAATTTTCTTGTTTGGATTCTAACAGGGCATCACACAGTAGAATTACAACTAATTCACTGGCAAGCATGTCTGCCGCATCACCTCCAGCTTCATCTTGCCCAGTGTAACACTTTCAGTGTGTGACAGTAGCCTGTTACCAACTCACACACTTTGTATCGTTTCAACCCAAACCATGCCCTCTTGCTAGGGTTGTATTCAACATATGACAAACGCCCCTAAATTTCATAGGCTCTCATCAATTGATATTTGGCGCAGCTGGCGATAGGATTTTTACCAGTTCAG
>JAMZAV010010698.1:0-22143 GCA_024449915.1 Sweltsa coloradensis
AACAATTTATTAAAAGTTTAACTGCTTGCAGCTTAGCTCGAGTCAATTTTTATACATGTGTACGTAGTAAATATATTTATGGAATCTGTTCCTATGTCAATACAAATGTCTTTTCTATTTAAGTAACATAATCTTGAAAAATTTAACATGAACATCTTTTCTCTAGTATGGCAACAGCGTACTGCATATTTAAATATTCCATAAAACTACAATTACAAAAAAGTTAAAAACAATCACAAATTTAAAATCACTAAACAAATCAAAACGAAAAATTACACCATGAAGCTTATATTTGTAAGTGGAAAGTTGTCCATATACCGTGAGACGAGTGAGCGAGTTATGTGTTGAGTACCCGGGAACATTGATTGATATATAGGTATAAATTATAGAGTTTTGAGTTTAGTTGGTAGGTCTATAAGGGCGCTTCAACTGTAAGGCCATAATGCGCCACTCTAGTAAATGCTAGGCTAGGAAGGAAAGACCATGACGCTGTCTAAATCCAGCCTTAGGTAGAGGGAAGAAAGGGGAATGTTACCAGGGTTCTCAACTCATGACTCGCTCACTCGTCTAACAACGACTTTGGCGTTTTCCTAGTATATTACGATTAAAATAACGGTTTCCTTACTTTCCTTCCCTAAAATTACATTTCTATGCGTAAGTGATGAAATATCAAATTGCATCGCTCACCCTATTATTCATTTCCACATACATTTTTGATATTTGAACACATCTTTGAACAATATAATCTTCTGATGTTAAGTAGGCCTACCCTTGCACCTGCTTGACAATCTCAACCCCTCACCAGTCAAACAAATTAGAAGGAAATTATTTTTTGAGAGTGCTAATTTGAATTGAAGCGCGTGGATGATTGTTCAATTTCCGGACAACTCAGGGTGTTTCAGAGTAATCGAGGGGTGCCTCATTAGCCGTGAATGATTTCTTTTCAAATACACAATCGATTGCCTTCGACGTTCGAACAGGGGCGGCGGTGCGGGGGGTGGGGGGAGTCCTCGCTCTCGATCAACTTTGGATGTATGATGCAACTGGGAGTGGCAATCCATTGTTGAAAATGCCCTCATTGTAGCATTCTCGACAGCTGCAACAACGCGAATGATGTGTATTTATTTATTCTATTTAACGTCTATCCTATACAGTATAAAAACTGATTTACAAAAGAGGACAACATAATAAAACTAAACTAGGAAGCTTCGCAAACGCTTTTTCAGGCGCGTTGTTGGATGAGCGTTTTTTTTAAACGAAAAAAGAAAAAAAGCGTAACATTGCGATTTTCATGAGAAATTGTTTTTCGATTGTACTCAAATTTCACATCAATATATTAATTCATAAAATTAAGGTTCTGTGAAAAAATCATTACGATCGGATAAAGCATGTAGGTGTTATAAGCAGGGGCGGCTCGTGTATAGGTGCACAGGTGCACGTGCACCCCCAAATATTTGCGCGAACTAAATTCCAAATTTAAGGTTCGAAGCCAATCTCGTAATATTCCTAATAAATCGTGGATTGTTTGTATGGATATTTTGGCTGGCCCAGAGCAAGGCATATTCGGCAAAAGTCATTTTGCAGTAAGTGCTGCCGCTGGGGGATGACACTCAAAGGCCGGCAGAACAAGCCTCAGGTTGTCTTTTGTTATACAACGCCTGGTCTAGCTGGGTTTTGTGCACGTGCACAAGGGTCAAAACCGTTACTTCCATTCAAACGCCTTGGTATTGTGCTCGCGCCATTCATTCACCCTCACTCTCCAGTCACTGTCAGTAGCCAGGGAAAGTTGTACTCGACAGGGTTGGTGAAGTGAGATCAACAGCAGTTTTCAAGTGAGCGAAAAGTGTTAAAATTATATTATTATCGTGCCGTGAAGTGAAAATTACTATAATATGACTTCGTTAATTAGCGATCTAAAAATAAACAGTTTTTTTAAAACGATACGATGTGATGTTTGAGGCGCGTGTCGGAGGAGATGGAGAGACATTATTTGGGTATGTAATATTTTAATCAAGCATATAATAATACCTAATTTTTTGGATGGTTTTCTATAATTAACAATTACATATAGGGGAGTTTTCTCGACCAATAATTCGAAAAATATACTCTAAAGTCGTTTTCCGGGTACTTCAGACCATTAATGTCTGAAAAAATTTTCGCCTCCGGCGGCTGGGGCAGCGCCCCACACCCCTTCGTTTCCCGCAGAATGACTTCGAAATTATGTGCAGCCCCACAATAATAACTCACGAGCCGCCCCTGGCTTATAAGTCGAAGAATTTTTTTAAAAATCGAAAAAAATCGTAAAATTGTGATTTTAATGAGAAATAATTTTTCGATTGCGCTCAAAAACGTGGCAGTCATAAGTTCAGAGATTTTGAAGGCCTCCAGAAAATTTCATCGCAATTGGAGTATCGGTTTAGCCGGAATCGTGTTAACAAACAGACAAAAGTAGAAAAAATGGAAAAAAAGAAAAAAACATTCCGGAATGGAATCTTCGCTTCGCTCGCTACGCTCATCCAATTAATTACACCAGGCAGCTTCGCAAACGCTTATTTTAGTCTCGTTGATGGATGAGCTTATTTGTAAGTTTTTAGTTTGCGGGGGATCTCTTTATTTTTACAAGTGCTTTTTTGAACGCATTGTAGGTGATTGCTGTCAAGTTTTTTTGTTATTGTTGTTATTACTATATACATCAAAAAACTTATATAAAAACCTTCATTTCTATGGATTCTGGCTAACTTTTTCAACTTTTTATTTCAAAAAGTACTATTATCACCATCATCTTAATGTCCATGTAAAATATGAACGTTCTAGCCCCACCCGTTTGGTTCAGAATCGGCCCAAATGTCACGAAATATCGCACTTAAATCGAAAAAATCGTAAAGTACGATATTCATGAGAAATATTTCTTCGATTGTACCCAAAACGTGGCAGGTCTAGTTCAGAGATTTCGAAGTTACCTCCAATTTTCATCAAGATCGCATATGCCGTTTGCCTGGTAGAGAGCGAAACAACAGACAGAAAAAAAACGAAAAAAACCCGAGCTAAACATTTTGGGAGGTCAGTGAAATTGAAGTCTTCGCTTCGCTCATCCAATAAATTAAGATTAAATAAAGACCACATTTGGCAGTTAGTAAGGCTATTCGTTTGCCAGAAAGTACCCGACGTATGTGAATCTTTTCGAAGTTGTCAATAAAGTATACATGCCCTACTTTGGATTATTACTATTTTATTAGATTATTATTATTATATTGTGTTAGCTACACTTAAAAAATTAAACAGTATGGTCAATTTTGAACTTTTAACGAAAATCCTAATTTTTGAAAATCAATGTATTATTTAATTATGAATTTGAGAACGGTTGATTACGTGCGTCCCTCATCCTGTACTGCCCAAACAGATTATTCTGTTCCCGTACTACCTAAGATTTGACACACATTGTCTGAATGTAAGTAACAGATCCCCTTAAATCTACTATTATGTGTTGGGACCGTACATGTTTAACATCTGAACGACACATGCAATGCACGCCTTTACTCCTTGTTACC
This sequence comes from Sweltsa coloradensis, assembly GCA_024449915.1. NCBI lineage: Eukaryota > Metazoa > Arthropoda > Insecta > Plecoptera > Chloroperlidae > Sweltsa > Sweltsa coloradensis. The sequence continues at coordinate 3,549 of JAMZAV010010698.1, forward strand.
TGTATTCTATTAGGCACGTTATGTAAGATGTACGAGGCATAGCAGCATGATAGTTCGATGCTGTGGCCGTCTAACGTATATAAATCAGCTGATTTACCTACTCACCACTCTGGCGCTGAACGAAACAGGAACAGTATCCAATGTGAGAGCCGAAATGTCTTTCTACACGTGATGAAACAAAAAAAAAAACGGTTTCCGTTTTTCCGTAAAAAAAAAATACAACAATTTCACGCCCTTAAATTTTCTTTAAGGCTATTGGACCACCTCGGCCGATAATTTGAAGGTCGAAGAAACATGTCTGAAAAGTTTGCTGTATGAAAGAAGGCCTTCAAATAACAGAAAAAATTGTGAATTTTTTTGGGCGGGACATAACCTGACTTTTGGAAATTATGTTTAGATTTTTGAACAAAAGTTAATATACAAGACTAGTTCAAAATTAAATTTTGTGAATCGGTTTTCTGGGCATAGTTTCTAAACACTTTTAGCTATAACTTGACTATAGCTAAAATAGTTTTTGAAAATAACAGTTGGCGGACGAATTTTTTTGTCAAACGGTACAAAACTCGTATTTTTACGTTTGACAAAAAAATCGTACACCAACTGTTATTTTCAGAAAACTATTTTAGCTAAGTCAAGTTATAGCTAAAAGTGTTTAGAAACTATGCCCAGAAAACCGATTCTCAAAATTTAATTTGAACTAGTCTTGTATATTACACTTTTGTCCAAAAGTCTAAATATAATTTCCAAAAGTGAGTTATGTCCCGCCAAAAAAAATTGACATTTTTTTTCTATTATTTTAAAGGCCTTCTTTCATTCAGCAAACTTTTCAGACATGTTTCTTCGACTTTCAAATTATCGGCCAGAGGTGGTACAATAGCCGTAATTTGATAAAGATATTCTTCCTCCCATTATCAAATTTCATTGACTTTCCGAAACAAACGAAAACAAGACTCTACCGTTCAACAAAGATAAAAAAAAAAAATTAAAAAGTGGTCCAAAGCGGAAAATCACCCAAGAATCCAGAAACAAGAAAACGGTACACGAAATCGTATTGTCGGTTTACCCAATGTGAAAACCAAAAAGTATTTCTACACATGGTAAACTAAAAATCTCTCGCCACAATTGGATGAAGATATCGGCACAAACTTAGTTTCCACGTGTTACGAAATGTCCCTGGCTTTCCAAATCAAATAACAAACGAGGCTCTACCATTTACCAAAGCAAATGAACTGAATTCAGTAGTTTGTTAAACGTGTTCAGTTACTTCGAGGCGACTTCGACCGGCGACTATTGTATTAATAATATTAATTTCTATTGTATAACCAACTAACAATTGGATGTAAAATATCTGGTGGTCCAAAGACTTCCTTTTTGTAAACAATGTAGGCCATCATTGCCAAGTTGTTGATTGTATGCCTGTATAAGGCTTATATTGAAACCTTTATTTGGAAGCCTTCCAGCAAACTTTTTCAACCTTTTCTTTAAAAAAGTTCTATATCACTATAACCTTAATGTACATGTAAGATATGAACGTTGTAGCCCCATCCGTTTGGGCAGAATCGCTGGCCGATTGAAACTAAAGAATTAGACCGTAGTACAAGCAGTAGTAGCAATAGTAGCTAACATCTGTTGTCAGGTACCTAAGTCCCCTCGATTTTGATAGTTTTCAAGTTCACATCACGTTTCATGACGGCTGGGTAACACCTCGAAATCACCCCAACTCTGCTTGCTACGGTGCCTGAGTGTGTAGCGCGTCACGGCTTGGCTGCGGCGCCCTAACGGGCACCTAGATGGTTAAGCTATATATACGCAATCTATTTTGCAATTCTATTACCTATACTCATAGGGCTAATTAGGGCTAATTAATAAAGGTTTGTATCGCCCTCTAACCAATATTTAAAAATCAAATGAAGATGACTGCAAATATTTGCTTAAATTGCGCCTGAAAGGAGTTTCTAGGGAGTGAGGAAGACTTGTACTTATAATATATGTATTGATTATTTTATTATTATTTACTACAATTCAGAAATAAAAAAAGTCCGCCCCAACCGGGAATCGAACCACGGATCTCCCGCATTCCAGACAGGCGTCTTTTAATTTCTGAATTGTAGTGAAAAATAACAATTTCACCTACGGGAGTGTTTCCCGACTAACCAAATCGAGAAATAGATTATTTTATTGTTTATTATAAAGACTCAAAGTTTACATTGCATTAATTTTAAACTGTTTTTGTTTTACTCAAGATAAAAATTTATATCACAATCTATAACTGTTTCGTGTTAAGGGCGATTAAGGTGTCTGTATTTTCAAGTCTAACCAGCGATTTGGTAACTGAAAGACTTTTTTCGGGCACATCGGCGAATTCCAGCCGTCTGCAGCACTCAGTCAGATTTTGTCAAAAATCGACAAGAGGGTCAGGTGGTAGACCAAAAGCATAACTGAACCATCAAAATTCGAAACAGGAAGGGGCAGATACGGTCGAATTTCGAAAAAAAATTCAAACGTACGACGACCAATGGTGAACGGACCAACAAAGACGGAGCAGGGTAATGTGCAAGGTAGCGTCTGTCCACGGGGGAAAGGAATTAATCTAAGCCGACGGAATACATCACTTCTAAATCCTTAAATATAAAATTTAACTTAAAAGGAAATCACAGCCAGAATCGCCTTCAAATGCACACACGTCGGATCTTCCCCAAACGGTTACATCTCGGCCGGGAGTCGATCGTTCGGAACTATACTCTCGGACCATAGAGATACCATTAGTACCTAGAGTCACCACCTTGTTCGGGATTCAAGGCAATTTGAACGAGCCAAGATGTCTTCTGAGTGTGGCATGGCAGCGCGGAATTCAAACTGTTGTAGTTTTTACGTACTGAAAGTATATTTATCGGCTTGGATACTGATTTTTTAATGTTGAATCATATAATTTATCAATGAATGAAACATTGTAATGGGTTGTTTATAGTCATTACCTACTCATTATAGGCACTGTAGCAAAGATTACACTATGCGACAATAACTTCCCTCCCCCCACCCATAGGCTAGGCCTGTCGGCATTTTTACGCGATAAATGTATGGACAGTGCAAACACCCGCGGATCAACGCCAGATCAACAAGGCCGATTCAGAACAACTTTGAATTTACTACTATGTGCCTCGTTACTAGGACGGCTCCAAATCACCGTTCACAAATTCCAAAGCCAAGAACTGATGAACTTAAGTCCTAATCAGAAGTTTAAAAACTTCTGCCTATAACGGGAATCGAACCCTGGACTGTCTACATTGAAAGCAGAGACGCTAACCACAAGACCAACGAGCCGCACAATACCATTGTGGAGATTTTATTATGTTCATCTCGAAAATCATTTGCAAAATTAATTTGGTTTTTTATTTCTCAATTTCATTAATCGGGAAACCCTCCCGTAGGTCAAGGTGTAATTGATTTTATGTAAATCATCTACAATGCGCCAACAATCTAAGTTTAGGTGTTAAGAAGTTAAAACCGACCCGGTAGCTTAGGGCTAAAGCACACGACCGGCAATCGGGAAACCGGGGTTCGATACCCCGCTGGGATGGATTTTGTAATTTCAGATTGATTTACATGAAATTTTTTTTAAATAATTTAATTAATTAATTAAATTTAAAAAAATTTAAAATTAATTAATTTGTAATGGTTTCAGCAGGGTTGGCTTGGTCGCTTTGATTTACTGTCCCCCACTGAAAATCAGTTATATAACGGAGTGGGTAGACTCTAAATACATTTTTTTTATTATTTATATCTGACATAGTTATTAATATGTAAAGTTATTATTTTAATTCTGAAGCGAGTTTTTTATTCTTATAGTATTTCGAATTTACTATCTATATATTTTTATGATCTTGGGGGGAGGGAAGTTTTTGTCACATAGTGTAATCTTTGCTTCAGTGCCCGTAATGACAATAAACAACACATTACAATCTTTTATTAAAAACATATATGATTTACATTTATAAGATCAGTATCCAAGGCGATAAATATACTGTTCAGTACGAAAAAAACTATAACCGCCAGTTTGAATTCCGGCGCTGCCATCCCACACTCGGAAGACATCTTTGCTCATTCAAATTGCCGATGGCGGCCCATGCTCGGCGGATGGGAGTGGGGGACTCTAGGTATAACAGTATGGTATCTCCATGTCTCGGACCGTGCCGTGGACCCCGGCGGTCGCGGCCAAGGGAGACGAGGGGTCGCCGACAAAGGCAAAGGCAAAGGGGTTGCCTCGATATGGGGTTTTGGGGGGCGCGGCTTGTTAAAGTAATATTATGCTACTTTACATTGTGGTTCTGTAAGTGTCGGCTAAGATATACACTGTGCCGATTGGTTATTAGTAAGAAGTGTTGTTTTATGTAAATATGTCAACGAAGCATCCTTTGACTTCGTAACATTCATTTCTTGCAGTAACCGTCAATCATGATTCTAATTCGGAATATCAATCGGTACAAAAGCTCACAAATTCCGACGCAAAACTCTGTGCAACAGCAAGCGCGCGGTAGAATATATATCCCCCAAAATACAAAAATTTGTAAAAAAAAGCAGCCAAGCTCTCCTTCCAAAGACTTTGCCTGTGAATGCTGTGAGATATAGAAGTTGAGCCAAGCATTTCATTCTTTCTACCTAGTTTCGCATTGAAAAAAAGCAAGATCATTTCGCCTGTTGACGAGCGCCAAGCCAACCATTTTTGTGGTAAAAAAGTCGAAATTTTAAACTCAAAATCATAAAAAAAATTACTTGGCCATTGATTTTTTTAGAGTCCTCGTACCAAAATCAATAGCCAAGTAATTTTTTCAGCAATAAATAATAATAATTAATAATAATAGATATAATAATAATAATAATAATAATAATAAAAAATAATAATAATAATAATAATAATATAATAATAATAATAAAACTAGAAAACGTTCAGTTGGACGCGTTGATAAGCCAGCACATATAGTTTGTTGATGGTCCAGATCTGAATCTTCGTGCAACCGCCATCATGAGCCAAAAAAGCTCTAAGATCATGAGTTTTTTGGACTATACACTACTCAAAATAAAACAAAGATTACGATATTTCACGGGTTAATCAACCTCCTTCATCAGGTTTTTAATGACAGTTGAAACAAGACAACAGAATGGGCTTTAAAACAAATAAACAATGCCAACTAAACAAATCAAATTACACCAATCCACCAAAGAATCATAATAATAAATGTGGTTGTAGTTGTTGTTGTAACATAAAAGAAATTATAAAATTTACAAAACAAACAAGAAGAAGAAACATTATACCTAGCATTGATTTTCCTGGAATTTGGAAAGTTTTTTGTAACTAATAAGCATAATGTTTCTTCTTCTTGTTTGTTTGTAAATTTTATAATTTCTTTATGTTACAACAACAACTACAACCACATTTATTATTATGATTCTTTGGTGGATTGGTGTAATTTGATTGTTTAGTTGGCATTGTTATTTGTTTTAAAGCCCATTCTGTTGTCTTGTTTCAACTGTCATTAAAAACCTGATGAAGGAGGTTGATTAACCTTTGAAATATCGTCATCTTGTTTATTTTGAGTAGTGTATAGTCCAAAAAACATCATGATCTTAAACCAGACCTACTCTAAAATTGTTTCACCTTGTAAAAAAGCTCTAGGTTCGTGCGACTTTTCGTTGCCATGGTAACGTTACTATTTTTTAAAATGTAATTTCCATCTACACTACTTAAAACGGTCAAAAAAAAATTAGCATATTCGTAACCAGACGTACATTGTAAATAATTTGGCCACCTCGGATTTTGTCGCTTTTTTAGTTTGAAAAAAAAAACTTTCGATTAACTTTAATGTAACTTTGTAACTTTTTGAACGATTTTGCCACAAAACTAATGTCTTTTCAATCCACATCGAAATTTGTTGGTGGTCCAAATTTCAACCTGATCTAAATCTTCGTGCGACCCCCTATGATGAGCCAAAAAAAAGCTCCAGCCTCGTGCGACTTTTCGTTGCTATGGTAACGTTAATTTTGTTAAAATGTAATTTCCATCTACACTACTTATCGGATAAAAAATACAATTAAAACTATTCGTGACCGGATGGACATTCTAAATGATTTGGCTACCTCAGATTTTGTCGCCGTTAGTTAAAAAAAAAACTTTCGATTAACTTTAATGTAACTTTTTAACTTTTGAACGATTTTGGCCAAAAATATAATGGATTCAATCCAGATCGAAGCTTGCGGATGGTCCAAATTTCAACTCGATCCGAACCTTCGTTCGACCGCTATCACGACCCAAAAAAGCTGCGCGACTTTCCGTTGCCATGGTAACGGAACTTGTTATAATGTTATTTCCATCTACCCTACTTATCGGATCAAAATAAATTAACATATTCGTGACCGGACGGACATTCGAAATGATTTGGCTACCTAATTTTGTCGCCGATTAGTTTGAAAAAAAAACCTTCTATTAACTTTAATGTAACTTTGTAACTTTTTGAACGATTTTGCCACAAAACTAATGGCATGGTCCAAATTTTCCAACTCTATCCGAACCTCCCTCCGTTCGAACGTTATGGTGAGACATGCAAAAAAAAATAAAAAGCTAGTGACTATTTTTGGGCAGAGTCAAAGGGAAAAACGCTCGCTTCGCTCCCTTAAATAATAAAAATAATAAAATAAAATAATAATAATAATAATAATAATAAAAATTTAATAATAATAATAATAAATAATAATAATAATAATAATAATAATAATAATAATAATAAAAAAAAAAAAGTTAGTGGTAGGCATATATTCATTTAGAGGCATTATTTGTAACTTCAGCAAGGTAATAAAAACTAAAATAGTATAATATTTAGCTTTTTAAGAAAGCCCCGTTAATTTTTTTGCAGAATCGAGAAGATTGAAGTCTTCTAAATTCGTCATAATATAAGAAAAGATTTATCAAAACGAAAAGGCAAGGAGGTTGAGAAGCGAAGACCTCATCACCGCCCTGAAATTGATGAATCATTGAGAAAAGTGTTTTTCATTTTTTTTAAAGTGCATTGACTTTATAAACAATAACAAATAATAGGTGACTTGACAGATAGTAGAATATTTATCTAGAACAAGGAAAATAGGGAATAACAGACGATGGATGTTTCTGTAATGGAATCATTACAGACCACCAAAGCGGGGAAAAAATGAGACAGCGCATCAAATGGACAGAAGATATGAACATTTGTGTGATGCGTAGCTATTATAGGGAAACGTTATTAGAGACTGTTTAATAGGTTATCGACAAGAGTCCTAGGGATTTTGGTTCGTGAATACCTTTTTTAGAAGTAAGTGAACAGAGAATAGCTGACCAAAGAAGAATTATAGTTAAAAATAAAATGTTACCGGTAAACATATTAAATAGAATAAAAACGCGAAGGGAAGAACGAACTACAAGCGCATCAAGATGATAACGGCAATACATCAGCAGGGACAGCGAAGAAGAAGACCACTTCATACCAGAGCTACTAGAACTACCAGAAATACCGGTATTGCCATACCTGCAAGAACTTTCAAATCTACCAGACACACAGAACTTCCAGACCAACCAGAACGTCCAGACCTATTTGAACGTCCAGACCAACCAGAACATCCAGATTTACCAGAACGTCCAGGCCTCCCAGAACATCCAGACCTACCAGACGTCCAGGCCTACCAGAACGTCCAGAACCACTAGAAATACCAAACCAACCAAGAAGATCAAGATCCCCAGAACAACTAGACGATCAAACACAAGAGGTAGATTGCATAACGCAATAGAAAATACACCTGAAATGATCAATCTAAAGAACATCCTAGCTTTAGCTTTTTACAACAGCCATGTCAGAGTTTGCGCACATACAACCAAACAGAAAGACCATACATACCTAAACCCAAGCATTCAAAGGAAATGAAGACAGCGGTACACATAATGAACACACATATTTTATCAGATTACACAAAAGACGAACTATCTTTTGCAGACATTCATGCGGCAATTTATTGTGTCGCTGTAGCAGTGGTTAGATATTTGGGCTTAAAGGTAAATCTGCAACATCTTCAAGACAAAACAGGAGAAGAAAGTACGAAATGGGAAAAGCGACTAGTTGGGAGAATCGTTGAGCTTAGGAGAGATATCGGTCGACTGGAACAATACCGAAATGGGTAATCGATCTAAAAATGGGGATAAGATACTGCCAAAATATTTTTGAAAGATTCAAGGTTCACGCAAAGCTTTGAAACACTTAACGAATTCATTCACGAATATTTGGATACACTTAAACAAAGAGTAGTGTTCAAAGCTAAGAGATTAAAAAGATATAAAAAATGTCGTATTAGAAAAGAACAAAACCGAATGTTTAAAAAAAAGGAAAAAAAACGTTTTACCAACAACTATCTAGTCCCGAAGAAATAATAGGAAATGGAACCCCAAACTAAGACAGAGATAGAAGATTTTTTGGACAGGAATATGGGGTAACCCGGTAGCACACAACCAGGATGCCACAATGGATTCAAGATGAATAGCTAGAATGAGCGTATTAATGAGATATGATTCGAAAAGGGATAACTATTGATGAATTAAAGTCGACAATCAGTGCTTCACATAGCTGGAAAGCACCAGGAAATAATGATAATATTCAAAATTTTTTGGTTATAAGAAATTTAATAATACTCACAATCAAATTAGAAAATGTCTCAACGAGTTTATAAATGGAGTTAAAAAAATACCCGAATTCTTTACTGAAGGAGTAACCTTTCTCAAACCAAAGAACAATGACACGAAGAACCCAAGTAAATATCGGCCAAACTCCATGTCTACCCAAATATATATAAAATTGACTTCATGCACAACAAATAAAGTATATAATCATTGCGAAGAACACAATATCATGGCCGGGAACAAAAAGGATGCTGTAAGAACTCACAGGGATGTAAAGAAAAACTTATTATTGACTCTACTGTAATGAATCAGGCACACAATAAGAAAGGAATATTCACGTAAACTACATTGACTACAAGAAAGCCTTTGACTCAACACCACACACATGGCTTATTCAGATTTACAAATATATAAAATCAAACCCCGTAATTGTAAACTTTTTGAAGACAGTAAAGGAGACATGGAGAACAACACTAAAACTAAATATGAAAAACCAGCAGATAACTACAGATCCAATACAAATTAAACGTGGCATTTTCCAAGGTGACTCATTAAATGCATTATGGTTTTTTTCTGTCTTTTAAAACCCCCTGTCACATATGCTTTAAAGAATCGACATACGGATTTAAAATTAAGGACAATAATGTGGTATGTCACACAATTTCCCACCTATTCTACATGGATGACCTAAAGTTGTATGCATCAAATTTTGCTCAACTAAACAGTCTAGTCAATACAAAATTAGAATTTAGTCAAGATATCTGCATGGGGTTTGGAGTAGACAAATGTAAGACGCTACATATCGAAAAGGGTAGGTTACACAAGCAGAAAGTTCCCGCTAGATGATGGAAATAGGATTGGAATAATGGACGATAACGATGTATACAAATATTTAGGATTCTCACAAGCTGCCAGAATTGAACATAAAGTTATGAAAGCAAAATTGATAGATACATACAAGAAACGACTAAAGTCTATCCTCAAGACGCAAAATAAACGGTAAAAAAAAAGATCACAGCAATAAATACATATGCTGTACCAGTACTGACATATTCATTCGGAATCATTAAATGGACGCAGACAGACATCCACGCGTTGGAAATATTAACTCGTACTACACTTACCAAACACAGAAACATCATCCTAAATCAGCAATAGAGAGATTTACACTTCCAAGAGAAAAGGAGGACGGGGCCTAATTGATCTGAACAAAATTATATTATAAACAAATAGACATTTTAAGAAAATACTTTTTTACAAAGAGCAACCAATCCACACTGCATAGGGCTGTGGTGCTAGCTGACAAAAACATTAACGCCACTCAATCTAGCAAACGAAAATGTCAATCTACAAGGGAACTCATAACTGACGCTTCAAAAGAGTTACGTCTCTCAGAAAAGACCCTACGCAAGAGACATTTTGATGAACTACACAAAGGTCCCCGTAGATATTAAAGCATCAAAAAGGTGGTTAAACAACGGGGAACTATTTGGAGAAACAGAAGGTTTCAGATGGCTATTCAAGACAGAGTGATTTTCGAGAACAATTATAAAAATACATAAAACAAGATGCGACAGTAAACGATCAATGTAGAAAATGTAGTGCAAAGGGTGAAACAATCGAACACATCATATCCGGGTGCAAGTCACTATGTCAAACAGATTACCTCTACAGACTAACCAGTAGCTAACATTATCTCAAAAACTAGCAATCAAGTACAACCTCATTGACCCCAAACACACCTTACTACAAATACAAACCAGAGAAAGTACAAGATAGTAAAGGTTCAAATATATTACGACCGCACAGTTTTTAACAGACCAAACAATACATCACAACAGACCGGATTTATAATAATTGACAAGAAGAAACAAGAAATACCCTTATCGACGTTGCTATCCCAATGTGCCATAACGTCGAGACCACGTGGAAGAAAAAAATTGACAAGTATAGTGAACTTGCAATTGAGATCAAGAAGATGTGGAAACAGAAAAAGGTTAATACAATCCCATTTATTATATCAGCCAACGGCAAACATACCGAAGAAGCTACATGAAAAGCATTAAACAACTAATCTTCAACCCAATGTATACATCGAGACTCAAAGGCAGTAATACTCACACGTGTAAATTTCGTAAATTTCTAAAATAAGAATGATACTTCGAGATTTCGAGACAGCTTCCATCCCGACATGGTTTTTCGTGGTTTCCCTAGTCCGAAGAGCAAATGCTAGGATGGCGACGAGAAATCGGCCACGACCGTACACAGCAGAAAGAAAACATCATCTACAAACATATTACAATTTATAAATGACTTATTTTAGTTAGAGTTAAGACAAAAGTAAAATGTTGTAATAGGTACACATGGAAGTACTTGACGTAATCCGTACAACATGTTTTCTCCGGTTTTAACCGAGTTTGTATGAAATACATCCAATAAAATAATAAATAATATAATAATAATAATAATAATAATAATAATAATAATAATAATAATAGTAACCGATGAGTCACTTCCCTTCCATGTGCAAGGAGCCACTTTTGGCTATGAGGCAGGACATCTAAGTCTGACGCGTGCCATGTTTGTTTTGCGATTTAGCTAGGCTCTTCGCGGCATGAGATTTCTTGGGGATTTTAAGTGTTTTAGCAAAATGTTTGCTAACGTCAAACGCCTTTGCTTGACAAGCTTCTTATAACTTCTCTAAATGTTGATTTTATGTTTATCTGTTTGTAAATGTAATTATACTACTATTTATAACTCCATGATTAGACCATGAGTAGACGCATGGGCGTCGGGGGGGGGGGGGGAGGGCAACGGGGGCGCTTGCCCCCCCTGGATTTCAGGGAAAATTAAAAATTTTGCAGCAGGAAAATAATTAAAAATTATCACAACTCATTTACCCGGAAACGTATTATTATGAAACCACTCAACTGAACTTTTACCTTAGTTACTTACTTTTTATAAGACTGTTTCATTTAATTTATTCATAACCTATTTCAACAGCCCAAAATCTGATAGAAAGTGGTGAAAATTTAAAATAAAACGACCTGCGGGGCTATTTTGGGATATTTTATTTGTTCGTTCGTTGGTATCAGGATAAACAGTCCAGTGGCAGAACTAGGCGCTTGCAGGGCCCGCAAACTGCGGGTGGGCCCAGGCCTGTCCGCTAGTTTAAGGAGCCCCGTTAAAAAAAAAAAACTTAGTAACAAAAACACAGTATTTCACCCTGTTTGCAAAATATCGTATTTGTTTTCGTTGCTAAAATGACCGTTTTGTGAATATAGCGGGTTTGAAAATGAACTCTAGCGAGTATTTAGAAACTTTTAGCGTCCACAATACAACAACACATCACACAAACTACAACTAAATCATTTTGATATTGCATTCAGCCACAACATTTTTTCTAAAACGCACCAAACGCACTCTAAAAACCTGATTTTCAATAATAATTTTCAATAAATAATAGCCACCCCCCGGGATGAAAAGCCTGAATTCAACACTGAGACTATATGTGTGTATCTGTTAGGGGGGCCCCCCAAAAATATTGTCAAGTTGGGAGGTTGATTAGCCCTTGGTATAGATGTTATTTACCAAAGTAACTATTGTTCTGGAGAACGTAGCTGTTGTTTGTTACACAGACTAATCTTCCCAACAATGACCGAAATCGATAGGTATTTAATGAGGTGGTTTTCTAGGACATGTATGGAGAGGATTATCACAAACAAGAACAAAATCTCAACAAAAGGAGGTGCACTTGTATTTAACCACAATCATCCTAATTTGCCTGTTAAGTTAAGCTAATGCATTCTACCTGATTGATCGTGAGTTCGAACCCCATGAAATCAGAGTTTTGACTTATAATGATGTAACCATGTCCTACTTTAAGTCCCCTCTCTCTCTGGTTTGGTCCTGGATCAGCCGTGACTCAGTCCCGGACGTGGGAGTGCAGATGTTCTACCTTCTTCTGACTTCTTGCCACTTGATCGGCTAATCCATTTGATACTCGATGTTCTCAATGCACCGCTATCTAATTACTCTCCTTGACAATTATTATCTTTGTCCGAACACCATTGAACTCGCTCTCGAAGACGACTTGTTCGTTTGCTAGTCAAATTGTAACTCCCCGACTCACCTGGCCTTATCCCTCTTCCGTCACCAAGTTGCAAAGGATGTCAGCCCTATTTCGTCACTAAGTTCCCCGAGAAAGAGCGCGTGCGAGTCTATTAGCTCATGTCACATTGACAATGCTAAGTCCAGCAATTCAAATACACCCGGCATTGCCACATTAACCAACAAACAATCAAACTGTCAGCTACAAACGTACGTCATACATGCGCGCAATGGTCATTGCAGCAACAAGCACGACCTCCTTATACTTGTGACATCACATTGATTATCACATTCACATATCACATCACATTGACAATGGGGATCAGCAGGTGGACGCTGTTATACTGATTTCAGCAAAGCCTTTGACAGTGTTGACCATAATCTTCTTCCGCTGAAACTGCGTGGCTACGGGATCCAGGGAGATATTTTTAATCTACTCTCCAACTACTTGTCAGGTCGATTGCAAAGCGTTGTTATTGATGACGGAAAATCTTCACCTGAATCCGTTACATCTGGAGTGCCCCAGGGGTCGATTCTGGGACCGTTGATGTTCACATTATTTGTTAACGACGTTCCGTCATGTTTTAAAACTTGCAAATGTTTAATGTATGCTGATGACCTGAAAGTGTAAAAACGCATCAACAATATTGAGGACTGCGAGTCTCTCCAAACGGAGCTTGATGCATTTTCTACGTGGTGCAAGTCATGGAAGCTTAACCTAAATGTGGCTAAGTGTAATTTTATTACGTTTACTACTAAAAGGAAAGGTAATATTGACTTCATTTACCAGCTTGATAACTCTCCGCTAATGAAGGTGAATACTATCCGTGATTTAGGTGTACAACTGTCAAGTGATCTCTCATACAATAATCACCTACAGCTTATCATCCCGAAGGCCCTTAAAATGCTCGGCTTTGTGAAAAGGAATTGCACAAAAGACTTTTCCATTGGCACTTTCAGGAAGCTTTTTGTGGCTTTAATAAGACCTCAAATTGACTATGCAAGTGTCATATGGAACCCTCATCACATTACCAAAATTCGTAGCATTGAACGTATCCAGCAGAAGTTCGTTAAGCATGTCTGCTACAAGACTAATGTTACTAAGTTTTTTAACTTCTGATTTGGACTTAAGTCCATCAGTTCTTGTCTTAGAAGTTTGTAAACGGTGACTTTGGAGCCGTCCTAGCAACGAAGCACATAATAAATTTCAGAGTTGTTCTGAACGGCCTTGTTGATTCTGGCGTTGATTCGCGGGTGTTCGCACTGTCCATACCACTGATTGGTATATTTCCTATTAAAAAAATATCGATCTTTGGTTGGTTATCGCTCACTCGTCGATTGCGTCGGGGCCTGCAGGGTTGGCTTGGTCGCTTTGATTTAAAGTCCCCCACTGAAAATCAGTTATGTAACTGAGTGGGTAGACTCTAAATAAAATTTATTTATTATATTTATTACTTATCATAGAGAAGCAACTATTCAACTTTATGCAAGAATTTAAATCTTGTATCACTCAAAAATCGGCGCCAGCATACAGATCTAATATTTCTGTATAAGCTTCTGCACAATTATTTTGACTCTCAGCTTCTTCATTCAGTACATTTTCACGTTCCTGCAAGACTAACACGAAACCTTCAGACTTTCCATCTTTCCAGAAGCAGACTAGACATTTTTAGTAATTCACCAATTAACCAGATCCAACATACGAATAACCAATTAGTTGTCATCCATGCTGATCTTGACATTAATCACCTAAACTTTCAATGTTTTAAAAATTATTTCTTCAAAATATGTTCTTGTGGTTTATAACATTTTGTAATCGTCATAATTTATTTTTTATTTGCATTTCGTTTAGTATAAAGTTCTTTTGTGCACCTGAGACATATTTAGATGTTGTTTGATTTTTGATATCATTTCTTTTTTTTGTGCTTTAGTATTAGTTGATTTTATGAAATGCCTTTATTGCACTTGTGGAGGTAACTCTGTTGTTGGTGGCAATAAAAAAATAAATAAAAAATAAGTAATGCAATCACTGTCTTGTCACAAGCAATAATCAATGAAATTATACCAGTAACAAGGGTAGTTACTACCCTGAACATGACAATATTTTGCGGGCGGGTCCACGAAACGAAGTTACGCCACCGCCACTGATAAACACCAGGATAAATGTTTGAAAATTAATTTGTAATAACCTATTTTTAACAACACAAATTCAGTTTAACGCTTTTGAAAAAAAAACGCCTTGCTCACAGACCACCCTTACACCAGGATAATGTATTTGAATTTAGCAAAACAAATTTAGTTATGAAGTATTGAAAATATATTTTGTTAAATGCTCTGTGGCGCTCCTTGGCGGGCTGTCGCCCCGAGCCCCCATTACTCCATAATGTTGCCACCCATTGGAAAAAATCCTGGCGGCGCCCATAATTAGACGATAGATTAATTAGACAAGGATAAACAATAACATAATAAGTAAATAACAATATTCATCCGATGTGTTATTGTGCATTATTCTTTTTTTTATTATTATAACTTTATTGTCAACATAATTTATTGCTTCGAACACACTTTGTAAATAAATAATTTGTAATATAATTAAATACTTGAAATAATGTGTTGATAATAATCTGCCATGAGAATGCATTCATTGACTGGGAAGTAATTTAATTTAAATTATCTCTTGAGAAACAAAAAGGTATGCGGCTGAAGTCTCCACTCTCTCTCCAAAACAAAAATCTAAAAAAAATGTGTATAGATAACTAAAATTTAAATTCCTATACTTTTATGGTGTTTCGTCTATCCGTGAGATAAACACAATGGCCGTCTTTAGGTGTCAAACTAAATATAATAGAGTTAGGACAATTTGTGAAGGGATGTCCGTGGGTTGTAAGTGGACTCCAATCCATTGCATTCGAGGAAAACCTCGGGAAAAAAACTTCAGTCGGGATTGCCGGTCTCGACGGGATTTGAGGCCAACACCTCTCGAATCAGAGTGTCTGTTTGACTGGGGAGAATGTTGATAGTCATGTCACAACGAATCAACAAATGTGCAGACAAATTATTGTTTCAACCAACCTCGAGTTTCTTTCACGGGTGGTGTTATATAGTCGACGCTCGCGGAGGGTCGGGCGGGGTTGGGTCACCCTCCTCCCGTCACGGCCACGGAGAGGGGGTGGTATCAAGCCCCTCCCCTCACACTAACAGCGGAACCATGCAAGAGAGTATTTTAGCACTTGCCCTACGGTATAGTACTCATGAGAAAAATTAGGTATTAATTTGTCCCTGGTCAAATGATTTGTTTCGTGATGACTTTCGAAAAATTGTGAAATTATTAAAGTTAAGCTTCATAATTTAAGGAAACGGATACAACTGAAAATATCATATTATTATAAAATATAAATCGAATCTCTTTTTAAGAAAAATAACAATTCCATAACACTATAGACTATATTTATTTATTTATTTTATTTTATTTATTGTTTTAACACATTGATGTGTTATAGGTTGCTAAAAGAGGGCATAGCCCCATTCACAATTTAGTGTGTAGCAACCTACTCAATACTTATACTAATACATTGCAATTAAATTAATTAAAAATTCATTATACAATAATAGCAAACAATGTGTGTGAAGACATGTAAAAAGTGAGGGTGATGAAATTATGACAAACATGAATGGTATTGTGAATTATAGAATAGAATTATCAGGATACACCAGAAAAGAATTTTTTTAGTGCAGATTTGAAATGGCTCCGAGTGTGTAGTTCACGGATGTCCACCGGCAAATCATTCCATAATCTGCAACTCCGATAGTAATATCCTTGTTGATAGGACGAAGTTCTTGCCTGAGGAGGTTTCATGGTGACACCACGTCCGTACTCTCTTCCACGATTACAGGTTTGAATCCTGTGAAATGGGTTGAGGTCAGTTGTACCATGAAGCATTCCCCAAAGAAATTGAAGATCTGTCGTTTTTCTATACTCTTCTAAAGTTAGCATTTACAAAGTTTTTCTTCTTGCTGTGGCACTTGAATTTTGGTGACTTGACATGCTTGCAATTAATCTAGTAGCTCTACTCAGCACAAGCTCTAATATGATTTTGTTGGATTCTGAAGTTGGATTCCAAGCAGGACAAGCATACGTTAGTTGTGGTATTACAAGTGCAAGATACACTGTTCTCTTTACATTGACTTGGGCATTTGCCAGGTTTCGAGCAATAAAATATAACTGTCGAACGGCCTTTGCACGAATGAAATCTGTGTGTTTGTTCCACTTCAGATCTTTTGATATAATGATGCCGAGTAATTTTACCTGATCCTTTGATTCAATTATTGAACCGTTAATGATATAATTAAATCTTAATGGTGTTCTTGATCTAGTGAAGCCAATTTTTTTACTCTTTTGTGGATTTAGTTTCATTTCGTTTTCACGACACCAAGTATTTACGTTGTTCAAATCGGATTGCAAAATATCAATATAATTTTTCGAGAAAATCTTTCTGTACAATGTGCAATCATCCGCATACTGACTCATATCTGAGGTGATACATTCGGGTAAATCCATCATAAATAAATTGAATAAAATAGATACAATAAATAGATAAAATAGATAAAATAGACCGACGTATTAGGAAGTCTTTTGGCCACTTATGTACGGGTCCAGTAATACCGTACTTTGAAAGTTTGTTGAGGAGAATTGAGTGTGAGATTTGATCAAACGCCTTTGACCAATCCAATAGTATTGCATCTACCTGTTTACATTTGGAATCCTCTAGAGCAGTGGTTCCCAACCGGTGGTCCGCGGACCGGTGCCGGTCCGCGAAGTGCTGCTGCATATTTGTTGTAATTTTGATAATATTTTAGAAATGTGTAAAAATTCAAAAATTTGGTTTTACACTTTATTATTTTACCTGTACTCGGGATGGAGACTAAATTATATTTTCTTAGGAGGGGACACTTATTTATAAATCAATCAATACCGATTACAAACACCCACCCACTTCTACCGACACAGAAAGTTGAGAGCATTGACGGCAATGACAGGCGTAACGACAAGGGTTTTCTCCAAAGGTCAGCTAAGCCGGAAACAGACACATTTATGGCACTTTGCAGTTTGCTTGGACCTACCCTCTGTAGGTTCACAGATGCGACTTGGGTTTTTAGGAAATAGGAATATCTTCAGTCTGCAGATACATCCTTGTGTAGTCAGTTGTGTATTTCCTCGTTCTTGAAGCCCGTGTACGAAATTAAAAATTATTTGCGAAAGTGTTGTGTCATATGTTGGTTTCGTGTAATGTTAGTGATATCGCCGAGAAAAACATACGAAAAAGTTAAGAGAAGACTCTGTGAGACGTTTTTATTAAAAAGTAAAGTATGATAGTATGACAGGCTTGTTGCGCGGAAACCCGAGCGTAGAAACAACCACGATTGTAAACTCGCAATCCTAAGTTAAATTATTATTAGAGATACGTTCATAATTATAATCAACACTAAAAAAGTTTACAAATCGATAATTAGTAATTTATTAATATATTTTTAACGATGATTTGAATGATGTTTCATGTGTTCACTGTCTTCCGGTTGCCTCTTCCC
This sequence comes from Sweltsa coloradensis, assembly GCA_024449915.1. Taxonomy (NCBI): domain Eukaryota; kingdom Metazoa; phylum Arthropoda; class Insecta; order Plecoptera; family Chloroperlidae; genus Sweltsa; species Sweltsa coloradensis. Next base: position 21,934 of record JAMZAV010010698.1, read on the forward strand.
TTCGTCTACATTTTGCTCAGATCGCTGTACAGGCCGTCTAGGGGTATAAAAACACCCCAAAAAATTTCGCCTCCAGCGGCTGGGGCTGTGCCCCAGACCCCCCCTTGTAGCCGCGCCAATCCGTGTAATTGACTTTATCATTTTGCCGGTCCGTGAGATGAAAAAGTTGGGAACCACTGCCTAAGCAGTAAACCTGCCAGGTTAAACATT
>JAMZAV010010699.1:0-36501 GCA_024449915.1 Sweltsa coloradensis
TAAAAGGAAAACCCAATTCAATATCAATACGCGTTATTAAGTAAAATTTGGGTTTTAGAAAAGTAGTTGTAGCCATTTTTTTTTTGGGCAAAGATTGCTGCACCTCCACGTAAATGCGTTTTTCTACAATAAGATGAGATTAGATTATAATTTTCAATTGATATGTTATTTAAATCACCGTATGTCTTCCAATGTTTGGATAAGCATATTATGTCTATAGTTTCATTCTTATTGTATTGATTTTCCTAGTATTATGTCTAATTCTCTAATTTTTAACATTGAAAGGCCTTGCATGTTCTAGTGTAGGCCTATTATTCTTAAAAGGTTTATTTTAGGCCTATGTGATTTAGATTTGTCAGTGTTATGTGATGAGGGGGGTATGTGTTCTCTTCTACATGTTCTTTGCTTTTTTTGCTTTCCTTTGTTTGTGTTTGGTTTATAATTACGTCGTGTTTAGTAGTTCTGTGAATGTCCAAAAAGGGTGTAAGGGGTAGGCTAGGCGTCGGAGTTCCGCAAATGTCATGTCAGGACTGGTATCAAATCCCTTGAAATCATCACTGGAATCTGAATTGTAATCTAATTCGCTTATTACAGGCAATGTGGTTTGTAATTACAATCGGATAAAGCATGTCGGTGTTATAAGTCGAAGAAATTTTAAAAAAAATTAAAATTGTTATCATAAGAAATAATTTTTCGATTCCGCTCAAATTTCACACGAACATATCAATTCATAAAATTAAGGTTCTGTAAAATAATCATTACAATTGGATAAAGCATGTAGGTGTTATAACTCGAAGAAATTTAAACAATCAAAAAAATCGTAAAACTGCGATGTCATGACAGATAATTTTTTGATTACACTCAAATTTCACGCGAATATATTAATTCATAAAATAAAGGTTCTGTGAAAAAATCATTACAATCGGATAAAGCATGTAGGTGATATAAGTCGAAGAATTTTTGTAAAAAAAAAAAAAAATCGTAAAATTTTGATTTTTATGAGAAATAATTTTTCAATTGTTCTCAAAAACGTGACAGTTCTAAGTTCAGAGATTTCGAAGGCCTCCTGAAAATTTAATCGCAATTGGAGTATCGGTTTAGCCGGAATCCTAATAACAAACACACAAAAATACAAAATAAATCCGGATTTTTTTCTCCAGAGTAGTAAAATGGAATCTTCGCTTAGCTCATCCAATTAACGTAAGTGTGAAATTTGATAACGGTGTTATAAACCGTTTACCCGAAAAAATAACAACAGAAAGCTGAGCGCCTAAAATCATCTCCGCGCCAGCCTCAACGGCTCCTCTTAAAACGGTGTATTCACCCGCTAAACTAAAAAAAAATTTAGGCTATCTAGTTATGAATTTAAAAATTTAAACCCAAAAAAAATATTGGGTCCACCAAAACCCCAGAAAAAGTGTTGATTTTTGGTATTTTTCGAGCTAGATCCCATTGAAAAAAATCTCTCAAAAGGGAAATAACATGGGGGCGATCTTAATGCCCCGTGACCTTGAGGATTTTTATCCAACGACAGCCTTTTTTGTAAACCCTTTTATATTTTGTTTTGTAATTTGGGCAAGTGGTTCGGTCAAAATATCTGATTACCAAGAAGGGGTGTGATTTTGGAATGCATTATTTTTTGCATGTTTGACAATGTTATAAAGGGCCATTTAAGATTGGTAGATGCTCTAGTATTTATGGGGAACAAAACAGAAGCAAGTTAAACCCGATTTAAGAAATTGCCCTAAACCCCAAAATTTTTTAAACAGTCATATTAGTGTTGTTTTATGCTATAGATTTTGGGGTAAAAAAAAATTCAGGGTAATATCCCTTTGAGCACTACAATTACAAAAACAGTTGACCACCTAACAATCCCTAGAAAAAATACAAGTCCAGGACAGAGAAGCTGTGACTTCTTACTCTTAGGTCCTAGCTCTTACAAGAATTTACCAATCAGTAATATCACGTCAACTCGTTAAAAACTACCTTCAAGAAAGCCATACATACATACCTGACTGCGTAAACAATCCCGTTCAAACTGTAATTACCTGATCAACTTCAATTCTAACCCACACCCATTTAAAAATGCACTCGAACTGATTGGGGACCTAATTCTAAGTTTCTCATTTATATTTATATTGTAACCAAATTCTAACTTTTTTAACAGTTTCGGAACATTATACCGCATTAGTTTTTTATTATATTTTAATGTTTTTAAAATTTAAATTGTATATTATTTTTAAATTAATTATACTTAAACATATACCTACCATAATACAAACATGTTTAAACTTATTGTGGCCGGCCCACAAACAGGTCTCCCTGACCTCATTACATTGAGCTACCAGTAAAATATATATATAAATAACTAAAAAAAATTAGCCTGGTTGTTTACCTGGTTCTCACTCGAACACTGAAGTTAAGCAACATCGGGCGTGGTCAGGTTGAGTGGGTGAACGCTCTCTGCCTGAAACACACGTATAGCGCTGGCTAGAGCAGACGAGGGTTCGAAACCTTGTGTGGCGGCTTCGTTATCCTTGCCTTGAACGTCTGCTCGGCAGTCCGGGTTAGTGGAAGAACCTATTTTGTCTGTCAAAGTTACACAGTCCTTTTGGATGGGACGTAAAGCCTTTGACCCCCTTGGTATTTTTCGAAAGGAGTAGGCAAACGTGCCGTAACGGGTTTCCCCCTCCTCCCTTCTTCATCATCATTCATCGTTGTTAATCATCAGTCTGTTGTTATACTGGCCCACTGTAAAATGGCATAATATGCTTGTATGTGACCAATTCACAAATAAAGAATATATATATATATATATATATATATATATATATAATGGAATAAAACCCAACTTTGTATTGTATTGTATTTTATTGTATGTAAAATTTACATGTAGGCCTAGTATCATTGCAAAAAATGGTAGATGCATGGTAGATGTTCTACTATTTATTGAGGATGATAATTAAAAATCTACCAATCTTATCCAAAGCAAAACTGACTGGTTATGAATTATTTTGATTAATCCGTATAGGTATAAGAACTTGTGTCAAAGTTTTTGGGGGACCATCTTTCGATGGGATCCAGTTCCTGAAGAGACCCGACGTTTGCGTAAACGCAGGAAAACCATCCTCACCACATCCGAGGCCCCAGGCTACGATGCCTGCTTTTGGTAGTGTTCAGGGGTGGTTGGCAATAGGGCAAAAACCAGTGGACTTCCTCCATCTCCCTGCAATTCGTGGATTCAAAAGCATCATCTTACAGTATTTGGTGAAAAAACTGAGTGGTACACTCTAATTACGATCTAAAAATTTATACATAAGAGGATACGACTGTTTTTTTTAGAAAATTCTTGTTCCTTCGACCGACTGGCACCTCAGATGTTTGAAATTTTGGGTAATTGTCATGAACGGAGAAATATAGGGCTCTAAAGTAACACTTCAAAAAATTACTTACCACTATAACAACAAAAAAAAACATTCAGGATTTTGCTTAGTTAAAAAGTCCAAAATGTACCATATTTGTGGATTGATGCTGATGTTTAAATTTTAAAATATTGATAATCTACGACTGCAGGGCTGTCCATGTTTACTTTATTGACAAGTAGACTATGTAAAGTTTCATATAGGTCGGATTCTCCCGGGGCTGAACGAATAGCTATTTGTCAACTGTTTACATGTGTCCTAAAAATATTTGTATATCATAGGCCTATCTTGTCCGCTTTGTTTTATGAAAGATATTTATTCAAAAATGTTTTAGTTATGTACTATTCTATCTCTGCAACTTTATAGGCCTACGGTACATTTTAAATATTTTAGATGAGCCAATACTTTGAGTAACTCTACATCTTGACAAGGTGTCAGTGAAGCAGATAAAAACCCCAAATTTATTTGGCTAAAGGATGGTAGATGTTTCTTACCACCACAATAAATAAAATGAAATATACTGTAGGCCCTATATGTAAATAGTTTTGTAAAATAATACCCAAAAACCCTAAAGGATAGATTTTTTGTTTTGTTTTTGTCTTCGGTTATTGAAACAGCATGAGCGACACTAGAGTTTTGACATGGGTGGGGGCGCAAATCCAGCAGCGGCAATCCGGAAATTCAAAAGGATGGGGGGGGGGGGGGGGCTTGTTGAGTGATATTTTCGAATGATCGTATTCAGGGCTGGGCTTTGAAAGCTTGCGCTCTATATTTTTCCAATTACAAGGTAGCTTTGATGCAAATCAGTGCGTTTAAGAGAAGCCCTTGAAAACTATTCTTTATTTGTTCTATTAATACAGTCCCTCTTTTTTATAGGGTTCGGTCAATAAAAGAAATTTTAACTACTTCACAATTAGGCGATTGTTTATGTCGTATAAATTAATTCCAAATTACTGGTGTGACGATGAACATAAAACAATTTTTAATAAGAAATTAATTATCGCATTATAATAATAATTATAATAATTCATTATAATAATGATTATCAATTCTTTTGTAATTTGGTAGGTATTTTAAATGATTAAAACTCAACTCACCTTATCATATTAAACTTGATTGAAAAACCCTTTTAAATTTGATTGCTCAACAAAACCATCTGTGTATAAAAGTATGTTATGCACAATAATAGAGACAGCTTTGAAATAACTTACATCAATAGCTCAAAAACAAAAATTAAACTTCCTGCACTCGGGACTCTGTAAACGATGTTTTACATCAACTATTTGCGATCGTAGTGATCGTGACATGAACAGTTGAATCAAAACTATCGCTCTTACATTTGCGCTTACTAGCACAGTCTGTAGGCTTACATATGGATGTTATTATAAGAAATTACCCAAAAAATTTGAGATTTGATGATTTTTAGTAATATTACGCGTGCGGCAGGCATTTGACACCGGGGGGATGGGGGTGCAAGTGCCCCCCAAGGCCCCCCCGTATGCCGCCACTGCTTCACAACAACGTTTTTCCAAATTAGTAATACACTCGCGGTAGTTTATGCCTCATCTATTGGCACTCATTTTCCCCCGAATTGCAATAGTGCTATAGAGCTTGTCCCAACTAAAATGCGCGTGCTCAGGTGTTTGTCATTGCAATTTGCATGGTTGGAAATATTATTACCAAATTTTGCATGAATGTTAACAGTTACATTTTTTTCGAAATCGACACTTGGTTCCCAAGAATTAGCCTTGAAAAATCGTAGCGAGAGATAAGTCCAAAGCGAAAAAAAATGGAAAATCCAAAACCAAAAAATTCCCATCAAACTTTTTATCTTTTGACTAACCATATTAACCTGTCAGTGTTTTTCATATTGATTTAAACGTTGATATCCAGTATAAAAATGTGCGTTAGAAATCTGTACATTTGGGAATAAGGAATAAATTTCCCCAAAGTTCACTAAAATTGAGTAAATTATGGGGGATATCATGATTTTTAATTCAAAGTCTATTATAAGTATATTGAGGAATATGCATATAAATCTGATTCTTTATTAACGTTTGTGTGAAATATGATACGATTTATCTTTTTTTTTCCCCGGGTTTTTAATTGGGGAAACAAGGGAAACAAAATTATTGGGTGCCGCAGATTGTGATGGGGGTGGGGATGGAGTGGAAGTGCATGCCTCTCCCCCCCCCCCCCCCATAAAATATCTAGTGTGCCACTGGAAACAGGTACCTTATTATATAACTTTCCGACGGAAGTCAATATATACAAAATATTGGATAATATAGGCATGTATAACACAAAATCTAAAACCAAACAACATGCAATCATGACATGTTGAGCATTAGTCACTGGCCAGAAGAGATTCTTTGCCATTGCAATATCTGTGTGAATATTTTAATCTGTTTTGTAATTTCACAGTTTTTAGGGTTTTAGAATTGAATTATTTCTCTTCTAATCGTCATTTTGATGGTACTATGTTGTCTGATGTCAAAACTAATTATTTTGTTCCCCTAACCTGCATTACTCGCACGTTTAAAAAAAAAAACATAAATAACATGAATATATAACCTCTTTACTGAATTGTCTCTATTTTGGAGTTGTGATGGTGTTTGGATGAAGGGTTCATATATTTTAGTATTGGAATGTAGGCCCTACTTAAGATAAAAACACCAATAAATGTTTGTGGACCTATTGCTATTTTTTGAAACTTTACAAATCACTTTAATGAATTTCCATTTGGGATTTTTTTTTTAAATCATCATTTTAATTTGTTGACATATCTTGTACTATTTACTGGTAAAAAAACTCATTGTCATTTGAAAGAAACCATTTTTTAAATGACTACACCAAACTAACTTTAATATTTTTTCCTGCTCAAACCATTAACCCTGCTTAACATTTAGTTGTAAAAAAAACATCAAAGATAGGTTAACTTGAGAATGCATAGAAGAATAGGGGCAGTGGGCGGTAAGAATGAACACTAAACAAAATTTTGCAGCGTGGGGTAAAAATATAGATCCCATGTGAGAAATGCGTTTTTTTAGTGATATCTAAAGAACGATGCAAATTATCTAAAAGTGATTGAATGCAAGAAAAATATCCAAATAAAATAATCTGTAAGGTTTTTATTTTGAATGCATTTAATTATTGAAATGCCAAATTAAAACCTTTAAACTTACCATAGCATTACAATATTTTTTCATGCAGGCTATAGTAGTTATCACAAAGCCATGAAACTGTCAGCAATCATTTTTTTTAAATTTTTTGCAGTTTTCTCATAATTTCACTTAAAAACTGTCATTTTGCAGGAATTTAATGTTGGCAGGGGTCTGCCACCTTAATGAATTCTATGAAATTTTTTTAAAAGTTGACGTTATTTTTCTCTACAGTTAAAACTGAAGAAAATTCGTGACAAAGTAGATATGGGCTAAAAATTTCATCATACTAACTAAATGTTCGTATTTATGGCCGCAAATGCTCAGAGTTTTCATTCCCAAATCAGTCATTTTTCTAAATTTGTACTTTTGCTGGCAGCACAACTTGTTTAGAGTTGTAAAGGAAATCCATAAAAAAAGTAAGGCATTGCCGAGTTTAAAATATTTTTGACGGAAAACAAGTTTTACCATGAAGATTTTTTATTATTTTTATATTTTAGTATTACTTATTCTTAATTGAATTGTCCAAAAGGCAAATTGGTTGATGTATTTTTTTTTAAATTGTGCAAGTTGATGGTAACTATCCTGCAAAATTTCCATAATTTTTATTGAGAGACAACAAAAAAATACGCCAATTTTGTAATTGTAAATAGCGTTTTGTGGTATAGATTATAATATCAGTCAAATATTTTTTGATACCTAACATTCCAATACGTTATTTATGACATGGTTTATATAATATTTTAAATTAAATGGATTTTATTTTAAATGTAACTTTAATGAAATTATATTAAAATTGACGCATGAGGCTACTCCTAACAAAAGGTTGTGACTTGTGAGTGAGTGAGTGAGGGTGGGTAGAAAATAGATGCTACTAAATGCTTGGATTAAAAAGCAATGTGCACAAATTGAAAATCAAAATGCTATTTTCACCACCTCCTGAGTAACTTACCATGCAAGCATCTGTGCCGTTCACCCCTGGTCCTGCACAAATAAAACTTTCAGGCAACGGTAGCCAGGCCAAGACGAGCTTTGCGCAAAGCGTTCTGGCACTTTGGGCCCGATGGGAAAACTACCGGAAGTTCAATTTTCTTCAGGATGGTTTGATAGCGCCCTCCTGGCCTGCACAGAACAAACCAGTACAATAAACACTCGTTTAAAACAAGCAGCAGGGTCTTTCGAATACATGCTTCGTTTTAGAAATAGATAATGAGGAAGTTAAATGTTATATCAAAACTTATGCTGAAAACAAATTAGCACTTTTAAAGAACTATATTTTTCTGCATGCCATTATGAGACTGAACAAAGCTTGTCATAATGTGCCAGCATACGACATAATTATATAAGCTATCCACAAATATAATTTACATGTTTACAATCCGATTTTAAAATTACGTGTAGTACGTGTGAGGTTGTGTGGTTTGTTAGTCTTGGGGTTTTAGAAGCTCTGCTTCCAAAGAAAAAATGTCGAGCTTTTCGATTCCCTCCAAAGGCAAATTATTTTAAGTTATGATGTCGACTTAAGTCATCAGATCTATAGGCTTAGGAATTTGTAAGCTTCTTTGATTTTTGAAGCCGTCCTAGCACGGGGCCACATAATAAATTTCAAGGTTTTTCCCAAAATTAGCCTTGTTGATTTGGCGCTGTCTGCGGGGATCGTGTCCCAGCTTGATTGATGGGTTTTTTCTACTTTCTTACATAAATATGCCGGTCTCTAGTTTGGTAATCGTTTGCTCGTCGATGGTGCCCGGCGCCTACAGGGTTGGCTTGGTCGGCTTCAAATTTAATGTCCCCAAGTGAAAATCAGTTTATAGTTAGACTGAGTGGATGACTATTAATATGAATTTATTCATTTACATATTTTTGTTTTTATTTACAGTATTTTTTTAGGATATATCTATATTCGGTGATCCCCAAAGATAAATTGGTGAAAACACCCCTTTATCCAACAAAATGATGTTGGAACAAACGTAGTGATATATATTGGTACTATAGACAGAAATTAAAAAGTGCCTCTACCGGCTTTGAACCCGGGCCCTTGGCTGTCCGGGCCCTGCTCTTATCAACTGAGCTATGAAGATACCAGATGAAATTCTGTCTATTCCTTGGTTCTTGTTAACTCAGCCAAGGTCCCGGGTTCAATCCCTGGGGGAGGCACTTTTTAATTTTTCTGTCTACGATACCAACATAAGAAATTCATAGTCGCTACTAAAAAACCCAAAGGTTAAATTTCTTGCAGTTAATACTTGGCATTTATTAGAGGTGCGCAAATAGCGTTTTTAAGGTTGAAATCAAATATCGAAAAGTTTAGGGTTAAAAGATGGGAAATAATTTTTTACCAAGTATAACCATTGAGTATAGTTTAGAAACATGGAATAACGATAACCGTATTTAATTTACTTAGCTGTAGTCCGCTCACCAAATTAAAAGGCATAACACAGGTGCGACCCATAATCGTATGGTAAAAATTTTTTATTTTTCAATAGACCACGGGTAAAAGTGTTCCTAAAATGTATTTGTTCACCACTGGTGACTGGCTTTGCAAAGAGTGCGAAATGTTGTAAAATTTAATAGCCGTATCTATGAATGGCTGCAGCCCGCCAAACTGCCAACACCTTCATAGCATGGTGGAGGTCCCAAGTCGGATTCAAAATTTGAATACAAACTTTTCAAATCGAATAGTAGTTGACAAATTCGCTTTTTGCACACCCCTGTCATTTATGGCACCTGTTCTGCCTGACTATATACTTTTTTTCGATTAGTTTTATTTAAATTTGTACGATTTATGAAAATATCAAGAACATGATTTCTCCCTATACAAAACAAGTCTCACAACAAATTTAAGGGCAAGCGGGTGGGAAACCTTATTATTCTTATTTTGTTCGCCTCTTGTCAGCATGATAAGCAATATAATTGAAAATGACTACATGTGGTCAGTGAATTCTAGTTTGCCCGAAAGGGCAGACCGAAGAGTATTTCTAATTTTAGTTTCATGTCCATACAAATTTATCCTTTCCCCATCCATTGACGAAACAGGTACTGAAATAAAAATTCTGTCCCTGGTTGGTAGACAGACACATCAATGTGCTCTTCTGCAGTGACAGGGTCTCGAAGTACGAGGAGTGCGACGTCGTTCAGCAGTTGATCGTCGTCGTAGTGCTCGTGTATGATCACTTCGCTGACCACCCTGTCCTGAGGGAGTCAATAGCTCCTTCTTCGTCTGCGTGTCCCACTCGCCGGCACGTATCTTCAGCGCGTGAGCATCCTCCCGATGACTTAGAGTGTGTGGAACAAAAACGTATTACTCTAACTAGGATAATATCATTTTAAAAAATGGATGCTCATTTAAATTCTTTTATTTACCAACACATAAAATGGACAATGGACATGCCACTGTCGGTTGAATTCTCCCTTCAGCAATAGACTAAATATTGCCGGTTTTCTTAACAATGTACATTCCACGACGTTCTTGAAAATAACTATTGAAAACCAATACCTGTGCATTATTCTGATAAAAAAAACTAAAGCAATACACTTTATTGTCTATACAAAGTTTGTAAGAAAGTCACTGTACATATCTGTAACGAGGAGAACGATCATGACAATTGCTTAGGGTACGACCGTACGATGGTATTTGGTCGTATACCATTCTGAAATATAATTGAACGAGCCAATATAATACAGGGTTCACGATTCGCAATAAGGCTTGAGCGTGGCTCAAACACGACGCCGTGACAGTGTTGTGCTTTCTTACTTTTCGGATTACTCTCGGAAAAATCAACGCACGTTTTCTGCTATAGATTCGGGCGTTCCCATGCTAATTTGATGGTGATTTTAAACTTCGTCCAGTCATACACGATGGAAGGAATCCCCAATAGCATTGCGATATTTTGAAATAGAAGAAGTAGAGTGACACAAGCCCAGGGGCGGATACTGGGGGGGCGACCGCCTCCCCCCCCCCCATGACCTTATGTCGTTTCGATTTTCATTTCATAGCCAATTATCACTATAACATGTTTATCTAAATCAGATTTTTAAACGTGTTTTTAGGCCGATTTGCAAAAAAACATCTCCGGCGATTGGGGGCCCTTTTCCCACCACAACTTCAAACGAGAATTATCATCACCAAGAAACAGCATACCCTACTCAGTACCAACTAAAAACCTTTTATGTTATTTTAGATTTTTAAACAATGTTTTAGGCAACGAAGCTACAAATTTGAAAAAAAATCTGCGATAAGGGGCTCTGCCACCTCAATCAAGCTTTACCCGCGGATGGTTATACTAACGTTTTGAAAGACTATCCTCTCCCCCCATACATTTCTCTATGTCAATTCCTTACTTATTAAACGAGTGAGCGAAGCTAATGAGGATTACAATTCAAGGAAATTGGCACTTCTGTGATTCTATTAGTGTGTGTGTGTTCTATAAAAATTAGCCAAATCGCTAAATAAATTGCGCTGAAATTTAAACAGACATCCGGGGGCGAGTTAACTGAGAACAGATAACAAAATCAGCTAGATCCATTGCAATTTTAAAACCAAAATAAATAGTAAATTGGAAAATAGACTGCAAATGTGTGGGATTTATTTTAACGACAATGGTTCTGTTACTTCAGTTTAAGAAAAGAAAATTGTTAAAATTTCCACTCGGAGATTTCCATTTTACACATACACACTACTAAATAAAATAAAGTTTTCTTTACACATATTTTGTACTGGCTATGTTTATAGTATTGTCACAGATGATAGACTACACTGCGTTATGCATTTTAAAACATGTTTTATAATTTTTTTTTAAATACAATCCAGAAATTAACGCGGAAGTCGTTGTAAGACAATGACCGTGTCATGTGTTGAATACGCGCGAACATCTGCATACAAGTTGAGTCACCCTCATGAGTCGGGGCTAATTCCGCCCCTGCACAAGCCAGAAAAAAAATATTGGCATACACTCGTCCATCTGAATCTCTCTATATAGAAGAATGGACTTACGCGTAGACGGTGTGTGCTGCGGTGAGCACCACCTGGGGGTGGATGAGCGAGCCGCCTCCCTGGTACATGCTGAGCTTGTGATCGCTGCCCTCCACGACATACACTCGTCCATCTGAATCTCTCTATATAGAAGAATGGACTTACGCGTAGACGGTGTGTGCTGCAGGGGAGCACCACCTGGGGGTGGATGAGCGAGCCGCCTCCCTGGTACAAAGCTAGCTTTTATCACTGCCCCCCACGGCCCTCTTCCCTCAAGAGCCCACCATCCACGGGAACTCGCCGAACTGGGTTCCCTTCGATCGCACCATCAAGACGAAGGGCACCCCTCGGGTTGCGACGACCAATCCTGGGCTCGTGACGGGTGCCCCCTTGGGCTGGAGTTTGGCTTGAGGGAATGGCAGTACTTGCAGCACACATCTATGGAGCCGACATTCGTTCAACCTGGACAAATAGACAAACGGTATGACCATTGCGTCCCCTTTATAGGCTCAGCTAGGCGGTTTGTGGTGGCTTTAATGAGGGGGGTCTATGAGTTACGTATTTATATTTAGTGCGGTTCCTAAGCCAACAATATTTCAAATTGTACTAGCTGAAAATTGCATACTTACTAATTTGCTATAGGGGAAATTTAAAAATTGATGGCCCACGATAGTCTCATTTTAACTATTAATTAAATTTTTACTAGGAAGCTTCGCAAACGCTCTTTTAAAGCGCGTTGGGGGGTGAGCGTATGTTTTTTAAACCGAAAAAAGTGTAAAATTGCGATTTCATGAACATTATTTTTCGGGGGGCGCTCAAATTTACACAAATATTTCAAATTTATAAATTGAGGTTCTGTGAAAATATCAATACAATCGAAAACATGTTGATGTTATAAATCAAAGAAATTTTTTTAAAACGAAAAATGCTAAAATTGCGATTTTCATAAGAAATTAGTTTTAGATTGCGCTCAAATTTCACACCAATAAAATTAATCATAAAAATTTAAATTCGTGAAAAACATTACAATCGATAAAGCATGTTGGTTTATAAGTCAAAGAATGTTTTAAAAATTTAAAAAAATCGTAAATTGCGATTTTTATAAGAATATTTTTTGATTGCGCTCAAAAATTTCACGGAATATATTAAAATTTATAAAATTAAGGTTTTGTAAAAAATCAAACAATCGATAAAGCCCTGTAGGCCCCTAGGTGTTATAAGTCGAAGATTTTTTTTTTAATAAAAAAAGCGTAAATTGCGATATTAATAGAACTAATTTTTTTGATTTCGCTCAAAACGTGGCATTCTAATTCAGAGATTTGAAGCCCATAAAATTTCATCGCAATATTGGAGTATCGTTTAGCGGAAACGTGTGGACAAACACACAAAATTTCAAAAAGAAAAAAATCATTCGGATTTTTTTTATGTAGTGAAATGGAACTCGCTTTTGATCGCTCGCTCACCAAAAATTTATAGTTAATTATATGACCCAATTTCAAAGTGTCAATAAATTAGTACTTTTGGTATTAAATCAAGAGCATTTTCACCTATATAAAGAAAAGAAATACTTGAAAAAAATATATTGAAAATCAATAATGTTAAGGTGTACCTGTTATCTGTGGTTATAGTTTTTAAAATGTTGATTTTGAGATTTTAGTTTTTGAACCAAAAGAATCAACGTTAAAGTAAAATTTATTCTAACCATGATATTACAGTGTTCACAAAAGAGCTGTACTTAAATTTAATACATCTTTTTTATTTGCAATAATAGTAATTACAATATTAACACAAATACAATGTAGCGTAAATATGTCTAAAGGTACAAAATATGATACCAACTAAAAAATTTGCAATTTTAAGCTTTTTTTTGAAATGAGAATTCGAAATAACTGGGTCCAACTGATGTTAGTATAACTAATAATTGATTAATTAACATCAATTAGTTAATTTAGTCCTAAAATTTCAAAGTGAAGACAAATTTGTAGTGTTTGGTATCAATTGAAAGCATTTTTCACCAACATTAAGGAAAAAAAATACATTGAAAAAATATATTGAAATAATATATATGTTATGTAAAAAACAAAAACAAAAAGAAAAAACTATTACAAAATGCTGGAGCTAATTTTAAGATAGTCGTTTTGCTATGGTTCTGCGATTATTTTTACTTTGAAACCATAGTAATCCTTTATATTATCATGAAATGGCCCAACGGCATAAACCAAATAAATTATTTTGGGGTGTGGTGTGATGCAACTCAGTTTCTATTGATATAAAATCTCGTAGCTGTCACCCGATCTTATATGTGAATGTGATAAGCCCATGCGCCATGTTTTAACATCTACGATCATAAAACATAATATTGTAACAATTTTCGCTATAAACTTACAAACAACTAACCTAATAAGCGATACATGATGCTCGTTACTTGCTACTTATTATTACCCCTATTAAATATCTGGGTATCACACTGGATCGCACACTAACTTTCAAGCAGCACTGTACAAACACGAAGGGAAAGGTCAGCGCCCGAAACAACATTCTACGAAAGCTGACAAACAAAACTGGAGCACAACCATCCACGCTCAGGACAACAGCGCTCGCACTGTGCGTGTTGGCCGCCGAGTATGCCGCTCCAGTGTGGAGCGCTTCTGTGCATGCGACCCTCATAGTCATATCCACCGGATAACCGCAGCAGACGTGGAAAGGACGAAGCAGGAGAGGAGACAGACACCCTCGCCACCCCATGTATGGACACCAACAGGCGGCAAAACGACTTCCAGAAAGATGACGTTCCAGAAAGAGCTTTTTGACCAGAACTCACTTGCTTAGAAGTTCACCAGAGGCAAATCGTGTCGCCCACTGGAACAGCGAACTGCCTGCACCAACATTGCACAAGGGAAGAGATCGCTCCAGGTGGTAACTGTCCCCCCTTGCGTTTGGCGACATATACCGATTAAGAACTGAGGCCGAGATGCGGGACCAAAATGGTCAGTGGGGCCACCTACCAGCTGACCAAGAGCCCTGTGGAGTGCGGGCAGTACAGGATCCGAGTCACCTTCCTGGTTTTGCCCCCGCCTCGACGAACCATGTACCCTGCGCGATATCTTGGGAAACAATGCAAAGGAATGGCTGTTGCAAATTTTTGGGAAAAATTTTGTTTAAACCGGACACGGAAAGTAAGTAGTACTTCGTCGCCGCATAGGTTCATGGCTATACTCCAGGATCGATCCCTTTGTTTGAAAATTCTCCATCGTCGTTAGTCAGGTTAGAGATTGCTCCAATCCATAACGATGATACACTTGTATCAGAATTCGTAAACTACAATGAAATCTATACAATACATGTTTGCTTTGGGGTATATAGCCTAGACTAGGAAAAGGGACAGAGGGGTCCTCGTCCATCGTCCCCCCTAGTTATAGTGAATGGGACAATAGGGTCCTGAAGATAGCAGAACGGGTACTCACCCGGATTGATGATTTCTCGGGCCTGCCCCCGTGTCGGATGCGGCCAAATTTAAACATTGATAGTAGGCACACACTCGCAGTCATCATCATCAATCCTGTCCGTTGACGACGTCACACTCGCACCCCAACGTAAGAGCATTGGACATCCGTGAGCTGGGCCCTGCTGTCGCACGTTTTCAAGTATCGGGTTGCTAGAATTAAAAACATCACTTGCAATGATAGACTATACTTGGGCGTCCCCTTGTAGGAAGCCCTTGTAGGCAAGGTGCGATAGGAGGGGGGGCATTGATACTTGCTATAGTCCTTTTACCCCCACTGCCCTGGCGGTATTCAGATGTTGCTCTGTGCATTTGGAAAAACATGTTGCATCTTCCGAATCAAAAGATATAATTATGTTTTATTAGTATGAATTATATAGCGATTTACCGAGAAACTTTAACATTTAAAAAGGGGCTGTGCTAATGGTCGTCCGTTCGATTTAACGGGCCATCATCCCTTTCCCCATAATCTACCGGCACCCTTGCGATGTTCAAATCATACTTAGAATAGTACGGCCTTGTAAATCCATGTTCAAATAACGGTTTTCTATGTGATGTGTTTTTAATTTAATGTTTCAAGTAAGCCGGGAAACTGGCCTTACCCACACAATAAAATCATTAACATTTTCAAATAACCATTTCGTTTTAGAAGGTTAGTAGTAGTCCGTGGAACAAGCGTAAAAACATTTCAAATCCGGAAACCAGCACCAAAATTTAGGAGCAGGTAAAAGACGTATTTTAGAATGTTATTTTCAAAAGGGGACCACGCATGGTAGCAAATGAGTCCACCTGTCCCTGGCGTCCCAAGATGGCCGCCAAAATATTCTTAAAATTGCTGTAACTCAAGAAGTAATCATCAGATTTGGTTTAACAGTATTGTTTATTTAGTTTTTAATGCTCTACAAAAAATGTTTTTTGAAATTTTACCGTAAATACAATAGTTTTAATTATATTTATATATTATTACAAATTTACAATGAATTGCAATTATTTGTTTGTTATTTGCCTGGCCGTGAAATGCCGTGCTCATGCAAGGTCTATCAAATGTGTCAAGGTACCCCCAAATTCCGCTCGTAAATTGAGTAAACCTTGCAATAGTTTCACGTATTCGTACTGGCTATGTTTACCCTAGTAGGCCCTATTGCCACAGATGATTGGCTACACTGCGTTATATGCATTCAAAACATGTTTAATTAATTTTTTTTAAAAAATCCAGAAATTACAAAGGGATTGAACAATCCAGGGAAAATTTGAACCCATGTCTCCCACATTTCGGCTATAGGGCCGCTTAGCCAACCCAGACTATGAAACGCCAAAGTCTTGTTTGACGATGAGCGAGTCATGTGTTGAAGTACTCGGGAAAATTTGCTTAAGTTTTAAATTATATTCATAAATATAGGGATTTAGTTTAGGCCATATAGGCCATAATGTTCCACTTTAAGCCTATGATAGCTAGGGAGGCCTAAGGTAGGGGGAAGAAAAGGAATTTTACCGGGTACCCAAAAAACATGGCCACTCACTTTGTCTAAAAAACGACTTTGGCGTTTCCCTAGTATAATAATGGCAAAAGATAATATTACAGGGAAACGAGCAAAACTACAGCAGTAGAAAGGGGGTTTCTTTTTTTTCGCTTGATTTATATACATGTGTAGTTTGTACAATCCTAAACTTACTACCTAAATGATCGTGTGAATGTCAGAGTGGGCGGAATCCCTCACTGAATGAGCAGCGACAAGTCTCAACAGAACTATTGCTGAAGTTTATAAGCATCACCAAGACGTTGAGTCAGGTTTCTCACACTGTGAGGATTACTTTGTTTATGGTTTTTCACGTTGATAAGAAAGGTCAAAGTTATTCTTTTCCAAAAATTACTTATTTTAATTTCATAAATACGAAACGTGATTTACATTTTTTAAAAAATTCAAAGTTATTTTATAAATATGTTCATACTTTTAAAAGATATAATAGGTGATAATAAAACAGTTCAGTAGAAACAAGGATAACTTGATCTCATGATTTTCAAACACCATCCCATGCATTCACAGCGATAAAGAGCAAACCGTTAGGGTAGGGAGAAACATATATACGGTGCAATGCTTCTCAAATTATTTAAAACTTAAAAAAAATGTTACTTAAAGTCTTTGAAGAGTAGTAGTAGGCCACATTTATCACTGTTTTGTTTGTATTTAATATTTCCAATAAGTAGATATTTTGGATGAGCGAAGCTAAGACTTCAATTTTTCACGACCCCCCCCCCCCCCAAAAAAAAAAAAAAAATTAGCTCGGATTTTTTTTCTCTCTCTCTGTCTGTTTGCTCTCTACCGGCAAACGGCCATATGCGATTTGAGAAATTTGAGGGGACATTCGAAATCTCTGAACTTAGTCTGCCACATTTTTGGTAATTGAAAAAATATTTCTATGATATCGTACTTTACGATTTTTTCGATTTTATTGCGATATTTTGGGACATTTGGCGATCCTGACCAAGGGTGGGGCTACAAGTTCATTTTTACATGGGCTTAAGGTTATGGGGAGTAGACCTTTAAAAGAAAAAGTTGGAAAAGTTAGCTAGATCCATAGAAAAAGGTTTTATATAATTTTTGATGTATATAATAACAATTAACAAATAACATAAAACTTCCAACAATCATCTACAATGGGGTTCAAAGCACTAAAATAAAAATAGCAAAAAAAATTAAAAAACTCATCCAACCAGCAAAAACCGTTCGCGAAAGGGCCAGGAAACGTTACACTTTCAATTTTACCTGTGTTATTTATTTCGGGAATAGCTACCCGGGTCGTCAGCGAAAAAAAAAAACACACATCCTATACCTACAGATACATATAGCAACATGCAAGTGCTAACAGTGACTTCTAATGGATTGTATCGGCAATGGAATTCATAATTAGGGTTTAAAAAGAATCTTGTTGCTGGGGAGACTTATTAAATGGCGTAGTTCATTCCGCATAAGGTTTAAGGTTTGTATTTGTCCCCTTTGTTTCGGCCTCGCTATCAACGGTCATCGTCTCGAGATAACCCTCGGTCCCTCTAAAAAGGGGGGACAAGGGGTTCGCGAAGCGGGCCCAGTTTTAATACACCTTTCTTTATTTACGATGGTAGAAATATGGCCATGATACATAAAATTACTGATTAAATGATAAATACAAATATGAAGAAATATGAAATTATTGATAACTTTTTAATAATAGAATAAAGTGCTTGTTTAAACAAAATACCAATCTGAAGTGAAAAACGTTGTTAATAATTCTCAAAAATTTATTAGGGAGTAATATGATTTATATATAAGGTTCTTGAGCGATTTTGAAATAAATTCATGGATGTAATACTTTATATGATTGGAGTTTGTTAAATAGTAAGACAAAGATTGTGAGGAATTCTGGAATATGACTTATTGTGATAAGGAACATAGATGTAAATCGAAAATATTGTAAAAGTATGGGTTTTGCAAGAAAAATTTCTTCGCTTGTAGGCCTACCCAAATTCATAGTTCATTCAAGTGTGAAAGTTTATAATGTTCCCTGAACATTTTATCAAGATCGGAGAAGCCGTTTGTTCAAGAGCAAGGAATTGGATCAAAAAGCTGACTAAAAATTGGAAAAGTACTATATTTATGAGAAATATTTCTTCGATTGTACTCGCACAGCGGCAGGTTTAAATTCTGAGATGATGAAGGTCCCCTGGAAAATTCAGCAATATCGGAGTAGCCGTTCGTTCGGTAGAGAGAGCAAACAAACCATTGATATTAAACCCCTATAGTAGTTAAATATCAATGAAACAAACAGACAGAAAAACATTCACACACACACACCTCTTACTGTTGGTTGAGTGATATTTTCAAATATTTAATTACTATCTAGCGTTTTACGTTGGTTTGGTGGTATAAGGATTAGGGGGGGGGGGGGGGGGGAGACACAAAAGTACCTTCATAAACCGTTAATTTTGCCTCGTCTGAAAATGTTCGCGAATTTTTACGCTTTCAATTGAGACAAAGATCGCTTGTAGTGTTTTTCGTCTTTATAGAAAGGACGCTCTACATTTACCCAAAAGTAACGATAAGCAGAAGCAATTATGTGAAACTTCAAAGTGGCGTAGGTAGTGTTTGTTTACAAAAGAAATGGTGATGCTTTGGAGACAAATAAATTAAAATAATTACGATAAAAATAAAAACGTCCGAAACTGAAAAGTCGGGTCATTTAAACATCCCTGGTAGTTTCCCTCGGGATATCGGGACAGGTGCCTAAAAACAGAACTGTCCTTAAAAAACCGGGACGTCCTGTCACTCTAACATAGCGGTATGCTGTATTCACAAAAATAGGAAAATAGTAGCATGGACCCGGCACCTCCACCAAAATTTACAAACTATAATGTATTTGGATAGAAATCACAATAACTTATATTAAAGTAATTGGAAATAAAGATATTACAATATAATATATGTTTTTTATCAGTTAAGAATACAGCATACTTATAGATATACGTATACTTAACTTTTTAAGTGTCATTTTGTTGCATCTATTTTTAGGCCACCTTAAAAAACCAGCGAAGATGTTCTCTAATATTTTTATTTTTGAATAATTTCATCTAGTTTAAATTAATTTGAACTCAATTTACAATTTTTATAAACACATTATAAATATGTCTGCAATGATAAATAAAATGTGCACAAAACGCTTTTTTCATGTAGGCCTACCTCCTGTAATCGTACAAAATATAAAGTACGCACATATGGATATTGTTGTGTATTGCTAAATGCCTTATTTTGACTTTCATGTTGTCACAAAGATAGATTACACATAAAAACTGTATAACGCACGACTATCACAAAAGTCCGTGTGAATTTTCTTAGATGTATCTTTGTAAGAGTTTAATTATACCTCATCAGATGTTGTACAAGGTCCTCGCTGCCTGCGCACACCAGCGTGTTCAAGACAACGAGGCAGAGATAAAGAGCTTCAGTTTTAGGTTGTTTTCAGCGATCTTCCTGTCGATCCATTCCCTGAATGTGCTACGCTTGAGTACACTCCCGGGGTTTGATCCTGGCCACACTCAATGCCCCAGGATACGATGCCAGCTTGTTGGTAATGCAGGGGGTCAGTTAGCAGAGGGCACACCAGCGTGTTCAAGACAACGAGGCAGGGATAAAGAGCTTCAGTTGAGGTTGTTTTCAGCGATCTTCCTGTCGATCCATTTCCTGAAATGTGCTACGCTTGAGTACTACTCAAGCAATGAGTACACTCCCGGGCCACACTCAATGCCCCAGGATACGATGCCAGCTTGTTGGTAATGCAGGGGGTCAGTTAGCAGAGGGCACACCAGCGTGTTCAAGACAACGAGGCAGGGATAAAGAGCTTCAGTTGAGGTTGTTTTCAGCGATCTTCCTGTCGATCCATTTCCCTGAAATGTGCTACGCTTGAGTACACTCCCGGGGTTTGATCCTGGCCACACTCAATGCCCCAGGATACGATGCCAGCTTGTTGGTAATGCAGGGGGTCAGTTAGCAGAGGGCACACCAGCGTGTTCAAGACAACGAGGCTGGGATAAAGAGATTCAGTTGAGGTTGTTTTCAGCGATCTTCCTGTCGATCCATTCCCTGAAATGTGCTACGCTTGAGTACACTCCCGGTGTTTGATCCTGGCCACACTCAATGCCCCAGGATACGATGCCAGCTTGTTGGTAATGCAGGGGGTCAGTTAGCAGAGGGCACACCAGCGTGCTCAAGACAACGAGGCAGGGATAAAGAGCTTCAGTTGAGGCTGTTTTCAGCGATCTTCCTGTCGATCCATTTCCTGAAATGTGCTACGCTTGAGTACACTCAACCGGGGTTTGATCCCTGGCCACACTCAATGCCCCAGGATACGATGCCAGCTTGTTGGTAATGCAGGGGGTCAGTTAGCAGAGGGCACACCAGAGGACTGCCTCCGTCTCCCTGTGAATTAATGCTTCACTTGAACCCTCTCTATACCTCATCGCAATATATCAATTCGTTATGATTTTGAAGAATATTGTGTTGTCTTAGCATTGATATTAAACCCCTATATCAATGTGTCTTAGCCTAACCACGTGAGTCAAAAGATGTAAAAACTTAAAAGTAAACATTATATATAACATTACTATACACACATTTCAGAATAAAATGAACAATAACTTAAAATCCCACACAACAATTTTTAACAGCTGTAGTATCGAAAACTAGAATGTACGACACAACTGACAGGCCTAATATTTTATTTTAGGTTGGTCCAACTGTTTTCTTTGTAGAAACATGTTAACGGTGGCGGTGAGAGGTTGGTCCGTTTTACCACTTAATATTTTGAATGTGAGTGATACAGAAATGCACCTAACTCTATTAAAAAAAAATGTGGGTTGGTCCACTTTGCTTCTACGCCCCTCAATTGACGACTCGAAATGGGCGGAGCTTAAAACGATCGATAGGTCACGTGACTAGTATTGGGTATAAATCCTTATTTCGCAAGCTGGCGCCTGCTGAACGGCGCATCACTTATCACGCTCTAACTTTTATTCTATTCATTATTTAGACAACACTTAAATGAATAATATTTAGCAAACATATCATTCCTTGTAATAGCGATTATTTCGATTTTTGACAAAGTCGTTAGCTTGTTATAACAATGTACGCATCACACAAGTGAAAATTATCAATGACTTAAGTTTTCTCATTATTAATTTGACAAAAAACTACTGATCAGATTTCGACAAGAATTCTTTGTAAAAATGCATCAGACTGTTAGACAAGAAATAAACAAACTTTCTAGATAAAAGTGCACAGAACGAAAATTTACAGCATAGAGTAATATGCAGCGTGCACTTTTTCACGGCTCATCCGCACGTCAAGAGTGCGTATTTTAGATAAAACACATACCCTGCATATTACTCTATGCTGCAAAGTTTCGTTCAGTGCACTTTCTATCTAGAAGTTAGTTTATTTCTTGTCTAAAAAGTCTGGTGCATTTTTTTAAAAGAGGTCTTGTCAAATCCGATCAGTAGTTTTTTGTCAAATAAATTATTGAGAAAACTTTAGTTATTGATAATTTTCACATGAATGATGCGTACATTGTTTTAACAAGCTAACGACTGTGTCAAAAAACTCGAAATAATCGCTATTACAAAGAAGGATCTATTTGCTAATATTATTCATTTAACTATTGTCCAAATAATGAATAGAATAAAAGTTAGAGCGTGATAAGTGTTGCGCCGTGAAGCAGGCGTCAACTTGCGAAATGAGGATTTATACCCACTAATTTCCGCCATCTTGCCTCGTGACGTCAGAGGCGGGTACAATTCAAGTCGTCAATTGGTGCATTGAGCTGCCATGTGTTATGCGAATTTTTCTGTTGTTCTGTGGAAAAATCATTACGAAGTTGAAATTTTTTTTAAATTAAATTAAATTAAATTAAATTAAATTAAATTAAATTAAAATTAACTTTAATTTATTAATTTATTAATCGTAATTGTTAAAAAAAATCGAAAAATTGCAATTTTTATAAGAAATAATTTCTCGGTTGGGCTCAAATTTAACACTCATATATTAATTCATAAAATTAAGGTTCTGCGAAAAAATCATTACAATCGGATAAAGCATGTGGGTGTTATAAGTCTAAGAATGTTTAAAAAAAGAAAAATCCCGTAAAAATTCGATTTTTATGATAAATATTTTTCAATTGCACTCAAATTTCACAAGAATATCTTAATTCATAAAATAAAGGTTCTGTGCAAAAATCATTAAAATCGGATAAAGCATGTAGGTGTTTTTAAGTCAAAAAAATTTCTTATAAATAAATCGAAAAAATCGTAAAATTGCGATTTTCATAGAAATAATTTTCCGATTGCGCTAAAAAACGTGGCAGTTCTAAGTTCAGAGATTTCGAAGGCCTCCATAAAATTTCATCTCAATCGGAGTATCGGTTTAGCCGGAATCGTGCGGACAAACAGACAAAAATACAGAAAGAAAGAAAAAAAAAACATTCCGGATTTTTTTCTCCAGTGTAGTAGAATGGAATCTTCGCTTCGCTCGCTACGCTCGCTACGCTCATCCAATTAGAACATTTTGTAATAAAATACAGTGTGGCGAGAAGGGTGGGATGTAGAAATCACAAGCAAATATTACTTGAGGCATTTAAAAAAGTTATTATCCGTGGCCGTTTAGGTATAGGAATCTATAGATTCCAGGGCAAAACGAAAACAGTCACGATTTTCAAACCCTGGACCTTCTGCATTGGAAGCAGATACGATAACAACCAACGAGCCACACTTTGCGATTTTGCAGATTCGTATACAGTCTGAAACAGAATTGTGTATAGTAAACTTAAGACATTTCAAGCTGCAAGTAAGAATTAAAAAAATTAGTGAGGGGACGCATCCGATGGTTCATCCGGGACTCATCCCCAAATTATCCATGACGTGTGATGAATCGATGCTACTGTTAGAGAAATCATATCCAATAACCACTTGGATACAGTGCCAATTTAGATCTACCCAACCTACAGGCAGTCCAGTTGCCTATAGGGCGGCAAAGTTCAAGGAGTCGGCATTTCGCCAGATATATTGAAGACTATATGTATTTTAATAATTTTTTCACAGATTTACTGAAAATTACAAAATAAAAATATTTTTTGCAAGTAAATAGGTAGCTCTGCACTAAACTTATGTAATTTTTATTGTTTCTAAACGTGTTTTAGTGCGATCAAGGTGTCTTCTCAAACACAACTATAGTGCAAAATGTGATACCAGCATAAAAATTTGCAATTATGTAGATTTTTTAATGAGAAATTTGAAAATAACTGGCTCCACGATGGGGTCTTACTATTTAACTATTAATTAATTAATTAATATTAATTGCTTAATTATGTGACACGAATTTCAAAGTGGCAATAAATTAGTCATGTTTGGTATTAATTAAGAGCATTTTTCACCTATATAAAGAAAAAAAATTCATTGAAAAAATATATTGAAATATACATAAGTTATAGTTAAATATGTTGATTTTGCTGATTTTTTAGTTTTTGAACCAAAAGATCAACGTTAAAGTAAAATTTCTTCTAACCAATGATATCACAGTGTTCACAAAAGAGCTGGTAACTATAAGTAATATATCATTTTTAAAATTTTCAATAACAGTAATTACAATATATTTAACACAAATAAAAATATGGCGTAAAGATGTCTAACTATGGTACAAAATATGATACCAACTTAAAAATTTTGCAATCTTAAAGCTTTTGTAATGAGAAATTCGAAAATAACTGGCTCCAAGCTGAGTGTTTAGTATTTAACTATTAATTGATTAATTAACATTAATTAGTTAATTTAGTCCTAAATTTTCAAAGTGAAGACAAATTTGTAGTGTTTGGTATCATTTGAAAGCATTTTTATCAACATTAAGAAAATAAATACGTTGAAAAATTATATTGAAATATATACATGTTATAGTTAAATATGTTGATTTTGTGATTTGTTTAGTTTTTGAACCAAAAGATCAACTTTAAAGCAAAATTTCTTCTAACCAATGATAACACAGTGACCACAAAAGAACTAGTTTCTATAATTATTGTATCATTTTTCAATTTTCAATAATAGTAATTACAATATATTTTACACAAATTAACAAATTTTCTTAAATTGAAAAGTTACAGAAACATATTGTGTGACGTAGCAAAATGCATCATTTGACTTGTTTATATCAATCTTAAAGATTTTGTAATAAGAATTTCGAAAATCACTGGCTCCAGACTGAGTTTTGAGTATTTAACTATGAATTGATTTATTAAATTAATTACTTAATTGTGTACAAAAATATTAACGTGAAGATAAATTTGTCATGTTTGGTATCAAATGAAAGTATTTGTCACCAACATTAACAAAAAAATACAATGAAAAAATATATTGAAATATATATTTATGTTATATAGTTAAATATGTTGATTTTGTGATTTTTAGTTTTTAAACCAAAAGATCAACTTTAAAGTAAAATTTCTTCTAACAAATGATAACACAGTGTTAACAAAAGAGCTAATAACTATAATTAATAATTATCAATTTTCAATAATAGTAATTTCAATAATTTTTACACAACATAACAAATTTTCTTAATTGAAAAGTTACAGAAACACGTTATTGTTGTGTGACGTAGAAAAATGCATCATTTGACTTGTTGATATCAATCTTAAAGATTTTGTTATAAGAATTTCGAAAATCACTATTTAACTATGAATTGATTAATTAAATTAATTACTTAATTGTGTACAAAAATAGTAAAGTGAAGATAAATTTGTCATGTTTGATAACAAATGAAAGTATTTGTCACCAACAAGCACCAAAAACCAACAAGCACCAGAGCTATTTTTCTCTGGGTGAAGCGAAATTGAAGTATTCGTTTGGCACATGCAACTATCCCCCGCGTGATGAAAGTGCTAGATACCAGTACCACTATGTAGCGAATGTTGACGCTTAATACTCAAAACTCAGCCTGGAGCCAGTGATTTTCGAAAATTCTTATTACAAAATCTTTAAAATTGATATAAACAAGTCAAATGATGCATTTGCTACGTCACACAACATGTTTCTGTAACTTTTCCATTTAAGAAATTTGTTAATTTGTGTAAAATATATTGCAAATACTATTATTGAAAATTGAAAAATGATACATTATAGTAAGCAGTTCTTTTGTGAACACTGTGTTATCATTGGTTAGAAGAAATTTTACTTTAAAGTTGATCTTTTGGTTCAAAAACTAAAAACTCACAAAATCAACATATTTAACGATAACATGTATATATTTCAATATATTTTTTCAATGTATTATTTTCTTAATGTTGGTAAAAAATGCTTTCAAATGATACCAAACACTACAAATTTGTCTTCACTTTGAAAATTTAGGACTAAATTAACTAATTAATGTTAATTAATCAATTAATAGTTAAATACTAAACACTCAGCTTGGAGCCAGTTATTTTCGAATTTCTCTTTACAAAAGCTATAAGATTGCAAAATTTTTACGTTGGTATCATATTTTGTACCATAGACATCTACCAGCTCTTTTTGTGAACACTGTGATATCATTGGTTAGAAGAAATTTTACTTTAACGTTGATCTTTTGGTTCAAAAACTAAAAAAATCAGCAAAATCAACATATTTAACTATAACTTATGTATATTTCAATATATTTTTTCAATGTATTTTTTTCTTTATAAGGAGAAAAATGCTCTTAATTAGGCCTAATACCAACGTGACTAATTTATTGCCACTTTGAAATTCGTGTCACATAATTAAGCAATTAATATTAATTAATTAATTAATAGTTAAATAATAAGACCCCATCGTGAAACCAGTTATTTTCAAATTTCACATTACAAAATCTACAAAAATGCAAATTTTTATGATGGTATCACATTTTGCACTATAGTTAGTAATTGAACGAGTGAGGGGTAGCGAACGTAGTGATTTCCATTCGACTTAAACGGCCCTGATGGTTTTTCTGCGTGCGTGCGTGTGTGTGTGTGTGTGTGTGTACGTTGAAAATCAGCCGAATCGCTGAACAGATTGCGCTGAAATTTTAAACGGACATCCGGTACGAGTTTATTGAGAACTGCTAACAAAATCAGCAAGATTCATTGCGATTTAAACCTACAAGAAATGATAAACTGAGAAATAGACTTCCAATGTTTAGAAATTATTTTAACGACAATGTTTTAGATTTGAAAAGATATTTTTTGTTTGTTTTTCGCCTGGCCGTGAAATGCCGTGCCCATGCAAGGTCAGTCGAATGTTGGACGTCAAGGTACCCCCAAATTCCGCTCGTAGATTGAGTAAACCTTGCAATATTTTCACGTATTTCGTACTGGCTATGTTTACCATAGTTTGGCCCTATTGCCACAGATGATGGACAAACCCTGCGTTATATGCATTTCAAAACATGTTTAATTATTTTTGAAATACAATCTAGAAATTACAAAATCTTTCCCGACCATTGAACCCACGTCTCCCACATATCGGCTACAAGTGCGCCTTAGCCAACTAGACTAGGGAAACGCCAAAGTAGAAGTTAGACGAGTGAGCGAGTCATGTATGTGAGTACCCGAGAACATTTGCATTAAGTTTGATTATATTCGTATAAATAATAGTTTTTTAAAGTTTAGTTGGTATAACGGGGACAGGAGCGTCAACTGTAAAATCATTATGCGCCACTCTAGTCTATGATAGGCTAGGTAGGCCTAAGGTAGGGGGAAGAAAAGTAATGTAATCGGGTACTCCCAAAACATGGCTCACTCACCTCGTTTAAAACGACTTTGGCGTTTCCCTAGTTTTTACCCCACTATTTTGGAGCTTTTCAAAGCTGCAAATTTGCATAAGTCTTTAAGGTCTTGACCGATTTAGCTGAAAATTTGGAAAATAGGTACTTATTGACCCAGCAAAATTTCAAAACGATCGGAACATTTTTATTTTTTTATTTTTTATTTTTTATAACCAACGATCGGATTTTGTTCAAAAACTTTTCAGCAACCCGCCTAGGTGGTATGTAACATGTGTAAAAAGGTTTTATCAGAGAAACGGTGCGACCTGTATCGAAGCAGTAGCAGAAAAAAAAAAAAAACAAAAAACAAAAAAAGACATTCGAGCCATAAGAGTCAAGTGGAGACGCTCGCTACGCTCGCTCAACAATTGTGGTGTTTAGAGGAATAGGTCCTAGATTACGATGAGACAGGCAACTTTGTTGCAATGAAGGTGCGACGTGTCCAGTCATAGGTCCTAAGTCTTCTACAGAAAATTAAAAATGAAAATCGTTACCTAGTAAGTATTTTTTTGTGGGGTTGGGGGGAGGGTCGACAAAATTTAATTGCCAAGGGCGGCTCATTACCTCAACACGGCCATGCTTGGATGTGGTTAACCCATGCATGTCCTACAGTGATAACGATTGGAGGAAGTAAGACAAAGATAAATTAATCGAAATGAGTATAAATAAAATAAACACAAACCGAACATTATATTATACTAATTAACAGTCATATGGATATGGTTAACCTGCAGTGATAACAGTTATAGGAAGTTAGGCAATGATAATCTAAATCGAATCGAATCGGATATTACAAAATTCAACTTCCATATTTACAGTCCGAGACCAGTTGATGAGATATTTGTAATCATCAGGCCATATTTATGTCGCATCGTTTGCCGACGTTTTTATATTTAATTTTTTGAGGGAAACTTGCCCAGGGTGCAATGTATGCCCCTCTTTAGGTGTCTAGCTATAGGTACCGGTGTATTGGAGTTAGGACAATTGTGATGGGATGTCCGAGGGCTGTTTAAGAGGACTCGTTCCCTTGCGTTCGCATCAGCGAATGAGGAAAACTGCAGTCAGGATTGCCTGTTTTGACGGGATTTGATACACTGGGCAACACTGTTGGTAACTTTTGTTATAAACGTAGTGGCTTTTGTATCGCTCCCTGACGGATATTAAAGTCCAAGAAAGATGACTGAAAGGTTGACTGAATGGAATAGGAAATTGAATATTGCACAGACAAATATTTTTACATTTTTAGTGTTCAAAAAGGAAAATTGATTGTCTGAAATAACGTTTGGTGTACGACTTTTTTCGTCCGCCAGGACACAACTCGTATTTGAACCGTCTGTCATAAAAAAAGTTTATCAAAAGTTATTTCAGAAAATAGTTTCTCTTAAACTTGGGTGGAAGTCACAGGTTTGTTAAATCGATATAAATTAAATTGTTGGCAGTCTTTGCATTTTACACCTGGCTTGTTGACTCGTTATGTGTACACTATTGATTAAAACTTGTAATGTATTTGTATTTATGTATTTTAACACCATTTTGTCATTTTGTTTATCTTTGAATTTTATTTTTATTCTGCGTTTTATGTACAGTAGTTTTGTCTTTAAAAGTAATTGTTATACTATGACTGTAAATTGCCCAGACTCGTAAGATGTGCATACTCATAATTCCACCATTGCTGACACAAACTGCACGATGTCAAAACCTCTTCAGGAGGATCGTCTGGACAAAATACCTTATTCAAAGACATATTTTTCATTTCAAGTGCCACTTATCCAGTCAAGTTTTAATTAATTTTTACACTTGTGCTGAAGTGTCAAATAGTAGTTTAAAAAAAATGAAACAAGTATGAGCCAGGCAGGCAGTATTGCTGGCAGGTCTAGTTGGGAGACTGCTATGACAGTGACACCGACACTGATGGCTGTCTGACTGTTGGATGATCTCGGACAAACCAGGTTTTCATACAGAATGCAGAGGTTTATTCTGGATAACTTTGAAGTTCTATAGATTGTCTTATGGGGTTGAGCTTGTGTGTGTGTTTGGTGCGATCAGAGCACATTTTCAAAGTATCGTGTTTTTTAGTACCTGGCCGTATTTCGACCACCAAGAAGCTTTTTGTAGTAATTTCCAACGCTCGAGTTCAAGACAATAAATTAAAATGTTGAAATTATCACTCATCACGTCATGCGTCAACCGTTCAAAGTTTTAATATTGGATTGAAAATTGGAGGTCAAAAAGTGGTCTGGATTGTGGAAATTGCTGAATTTTTCAGTAATGCGATTTTTGAATAGACATTTCACATTTTAAAACAAGTTGACCTGAGCTAATTAAATAGTATTTAAAGGCTGTTGTATCGCCCTAAAAGATAATATCATAAAACAGTCCTACAAAGCTGGATTTAAAGTTGGCTGAATGCTAGTGGAACTA
Organism: Sweltsa coloradensis; assembly: GCA_024449915.1. Classification (NCBI taxonomy): domain Eukaryota; kingdom Metazoa; phylum Arthropoda; class Insecta; order Plecoptera; family Chloroperlidae; genus Sweltsa; species Sweltsa coloradensis. The sequence continues at coordinate 29,808 of JAMZAV010010699.1, forward strand.
AATATAACAACATTTTTTTTCATTTGGGAGACATAACGAGGGACATACCTTCCTTCTGTCAGCCGTTATGTAATATGCCAATTTTGGGACATCAGTATACACGCTCTAATGAGGTAGGTTGCTGTAAAATTAATTTCTAGTAAGGAATTTTTAATATTGTTTCAACACGAATTTGTCTTCCACTCTAATAAGGGAATATTAATTTCTGAAATAACACGTGACGTACCTACGATTTTTTCTTTTGCCGGTAAAAGTCGTTCAACAAACGTTATTTCAGAAAATCATTTTCCCTTATACCAGTGTGGAAGCACATGTGTTGAAACCACATTTAAAAAAGCGTCGCTCGAAATTAAGTTTTGCAGCAGCTCAAAAGAGTGTGCACTAGCCACTAATCTCCCAAAATTGTAATTGTTGTATAACTGACAGGGGGGCTATTTCCTGCCCCAAAATGGATTTCAAAATTTACTTGTGACTCCTCCACATATTTTATTCAGCCTTTTCAACCATTTTAGTTGGAATTTTAAAATGTCGATTAGAGGGCGATACGATAGCCACAGTCCCCAGGAACAGTGTATTAAGGTTAAATTAATTTCAATATTGTTTCATTTACATTTTTTTTCTAATTTTGCTTCAATAGTTTTTTCACTGCTTCCTATTTCAGCTAGAGGTGGAGATCTAGAGGAAGATAGGCTATCTAGCAAGAGGTACATAGGCTACATGGGATCCGGATGGGAGGCAGTGAATTTAATTATTGTCGTTACTTTCTGTTAAGTTGTGTACAAGCATATTTTTCTATTGTATCCAACAAACTGCAACAAACCAACAAGCTTACCAAATCATCACTATTCCAAACTATTCCGTCGTGAAGAGTTTCAACAAAGACCGGCACCACCACCAAAAACAACATTTAATAAAACTAAGAACATCATTGCATACAAATATTTACTATATCCAATTTTTGGAATGTGGATGGCGCACTTCAGATTTTTCTTAATTTACAAGCATGTGCAAAATGTGTTGGTTACTGTTTATTTTCTCCTAGGTATTCGTTTATCAACATTTTAAGTTTCCAGTTGATGACATAAATTGTAGCACTTGTTGAATTAATTATCTCACGACTGCTCAATGTGTAGGATGATTGCAGGGTTCCGGTTTTACTTGAATTCACATCACAAATGTACAATATTAACACAAATTAATGCCATGGAAGAAAATAACGTTGCACTTTTTTAATTTAAATTGATGCTATAATTGTTATAAAATTATAAATTTAGATGAAAAAAATCAGCGCAATGTGTTCAGGGGTTTGGCCCGTTTTTAATCTTCTCACTCACTCACTCACTCACTCACTCTCATTTATCATTCACTCACTGAAGCTTAAAAACAGATTTTATCCTGTTTAGTTCAATTGTAAGACTTTTGCTCTACTCCCTCGTATAGTAATTAATAATGGCATTACTAATCTGCAGGGTTTGTGTGTGCAATTTTGATGTTCTTGACAGCCACATACAGTTTCATATCATTGAGGCTTTCTGTCTGGAAAAGGTAAACCGGCACTACTGAATGCAAAATAGTTTCTTATCAGTAGCCTACTGAAAAATCAAGCAATATAAAAAAAAAGAAAGGACTGCTTTTATTTAGACAATTCAATCATTACAAAGAGCCACAAATGTGGAAATGTGTACCCTACTGGTATCATTTGCATATAATATGCTCAATCTAAAAATTAGTTTTTAATGTAGATCATTGTGCACATTTTTCATTTCCAAAGCTAAGGTGTTTACGATACAATATTCTTCATAGCAATTAATGTTCCAGTCTGTCAAATGCTTATTATCAATTCACTTCTTTCCAAATTGAACATTTCATTTAAAAATTTTTAAAAATTGAGTTTTTTACATTTCCTCTTAAATCTTTCTTGTCACCCACTCACCAGGTTATTAAAATAAAATAGTGGTAGACACCCCTTCTGGCAATAGTTTTCAGTAACTGTAAGAATTGGATATCAAGCCCATTCAAATTCATCTTCTGGTCAATCCATTCCTCGAATGCGCGACACTGCGTACACTCCTGGTGTTCTATCTTCACCACACCCAATGCCCAGGCTACGATCCCCAGCTTGTTGGTAATGCAGGGGGTCTTCAGCAGAGGGCATAACCAGTGGACGCCTCCGTCTCCCTGTAAAACAGATAGAAAATAAATAAACCTCAGCCTACACTATATCCTTACCAGTCAAGACACCCAATGGGTCAAGCTACGATGCTGATGGCAATGTGGAAAATTTGGAGTCATGTGTTCAATAAACAAATGGAAAATAAAATAATATTCACCATTACTTTTAATTTAAATAACATAAGCAAGAACAACTTTAACTATAGAAAAAAATGAGTCAGTCAGGTATTCACAATCTTGGGGGAAGAATGCATTTTAATTTTTAAAGGAACTTTCATTGGAAAGCTTTTTTCTCTCTCAAACATCAAGGACGTGTAACTTTTAAAGACCAATATTGTGGAAATTTGAAATTAAAAGTTTAACGGTTTTTTAAAAGTTTTTAATAATTCTGTAGTCCCCCCGAATTCAGATTTGATTGATTTGATTTATTATTGCTTAACGCCTCAATATTTATGCACTTTGGCTAATCGAGACGATGAGTGGTGATAGATGAGGATGAAGTATAAACAGAAGGAGGGGGGAAACCCAGTACGGCACGTAGCCTACTCCTTTCGAAAAGTCCCAAAGGGGACCAACGGCTCAACGTCCCATCCGAAAGGACGGTGTAACTTTGACAGTCATATATAGGTTCCTCCACAAACCCCGGGACTGCCGAGCAGACGTCGAGGAGAACAAAGCCGTTACACAGCTTTCAAACCCTCCATCTGCTCTAACCAGCGGTATACGTGAGTTTCAGGGATGAGCGGTCCCCCCTCTACCCATGACCACGCCCGATTCTGCTTAACTTCGGTGTTCGAGTGGGAAAACCGGTTAAACGAGCTCGGCTAAACCGCTGGCTGCCGAATTCAGGAGTAGAGACTAACAATAAAAGTCAATTGGGCCCTTTAGGCATTTTTTTTTTCTCGAGAATTGGGATACAGGAACTTGACTTTTTGTTCATATTCTTATGTCAAATAATACAATACAAGTTATAACTTTTAAAAGTTCTTCATTTGGCCCAGAACTGACAGAACATAAATGAGCCATATATGGAAAATCTCCTGAGTTGTGTTATTGGAAAATTGCATACTGTCTGCAGATCTGCATCTGCAAAATTGTGAACGTACTTTGCAAGTGTCCCTTTTGGGCCTCCCCTCCTGCACACGGAAAACTCTCGTGCAACTTGAAGTAAGGCCCAAGGCGAGTTTGCGCAAAGCTTCCAGGCATTTAGGACGGGGCCACGATCGGTAGCTCAACTTTCTTCAAGATCACTTGATAGCGACCCTCCTTGCCTGGACAGAAGAAAGAATATCATACTATTAGGTTCTATTTACTTGTTCATTTATCAATAAGTATATTTGAAATTTCAGATGCAAAAAAAATTTTGGAAGTAAAGAAGTAAATGTCATATTCAATAAATAATATGAAGGGAAGTTTTTTGAATAGCACTCTGAAAAAATAATTTCTTTAATAATGGCAACATCTGGAATATAGCAACCTATGAAACAATTTTATATTCCAAAACATTATAAATAGTTCAGAATTTAAATTTAAAAACAAAAATTATACCACTTATGCGTCCCTTTTTTGTTTTTTTGCATAAATAACGAACAACTGATTAAGTTTTAATATATTATTTATAAATAACATATTATTAAATATAAGTAATTTTAAAACAAGTTCATACCAAACACATCCTTTCCCATCCACTGGCAAAACAGCGACTGTGATCGAGATTCAGATTGTGCGTAGGTAGGCAGACAACATCGATGTTGTCGGCCTGCGGTGACTGGGTCGTGAAAAAATCAGAAGAGCAATGTCGTTGTACAAGGCCCCTGCCGTAGTAGCCTTCGTGCATGATGATCTTGCTGACGAGTCTGTCCTGGTGAGGGAAGAGTTCGTTCTTTTGTCTGAGTGTCCCATTCTCCAGCGCGGACCTTCAATTCCTGGGGGGTTTTACTGGAAGACGTCGGGGTGAAAGAGAATTAATTTAACAGATGCATTTAAAATTGTATATCATTATGAAATTGAATATGACACTTAATCAATTGCATGGCTAAAAATGCTTTTTAGGGTGAAGGATGGAGTGGTATGCATTTCATGCTTTCAGTGGCAGGGGATTCTGCATGCCCGACATGGACGTCGCGGCTTCTCCGTCTCTGTGTTGTAGCACAGGATTCGGAGCCTTGTACATCTTTTCCACCGCTCCCACGTCCACGTCGGCATCTCTAGCAAAAATAACTCATGATTTAATAATGCTAAACAAGTTGATTGATTCTCATTTAAACATATATAAATGAAATACGTTTTAATTGGATGAGCGTAGCGAGCGAAGCGAAGATTTCCATTTCACTACACTGGAGAAAAGAATTCGAATGTTTTTTTTTTAAAATGTATTTTTGTCTGTTTGTTAACACGATTCCGGCTAAAACCCATATACTCCGATTGCGATGAAATTTTATGGAGGTCTTCAAAAACTCTGAACTTAGAACTGCCACGGTTTTTGAGCACCCAAACGGAAATTTTTTTATCATAAAAAAAACGCAATTTTACGATTTTTTCAATTTTTTTAATTTCTTCGAACACACTACATTCTTTGTTGATTGTATGATTTTTTCACAGAACCTTAATTCAGAATTGGTATATTTATTGAAATTTGAGTTTATCAACAAACTATTTTTTACGAAAATCACAATTTACGACTTTTTTTCGATTTTAAAATTTCTTTGGCTTTATAACACACCTATTGTTTTTTCCTAATGTAATGATTTTTCACAGAACCTTAATTTATAATTAATATATTCTTTTAAAATTTGTGGGGCAACGAATAATTATTTCATTTTATCAAAATTTCCAATATTACGATTTTTCCTTTTTAAAATTGCGATTATTTAAAAAAAAAGTTAATTTTTTTAAAAATTTAATTTAATTTTTAAAAAATCTTCAATTTCGTAATAATTTTTTCACAGAAAAACAGAAAATCCGCAATAAACACATGGCATTCAATGCCCAATTACGTCATCCAACAACGCGGCGGACTTAAGGTTTTCCTAAATTAAAAAATTTAATCATTGTTAATTTTTAAATGTTTTTTTAAAAAAAACATATCCAGTTTGAGGTGGTATCTATTTTATAGGCCACATCTTAAGAGTAGTCAGTGCCTGTCTTACCCGGCAACGCAAGCGCGGCGGTGAGCACGACTGTGGGGATGAGCGACCTCCGCATGGTACACATTGAGCGTGGTCGTCCCGTCAGTCCTCCTCCCCCAGGAGAGCCACATCCACGGAACTTCGCGTACTGGGCCCCCCGTCATTGTCTCCGGTGACGGAAGCCCACCCCTCGGGGTTTTGCGCTGGCCGCATCCAGGGCGGCGTGTGGGGCTCGGGGGTGTGGCGTTCTCGTTGCGGGAGGACGGTCGGGCTGTTGCAGCACCGTCCAGTTTCCGGGCCCCTGATCTTGTTAGAGCGGGGTGTGCCAACAAGGGTTTTCCAAGGCCATTGTTCATGGGGGGGGTTGTCCAAGGGGGCGGAGTTAGGGTTTATTGGGCCGGGGCGAAAAATGGACTGGGAAAAATTGTCCTTCTGATAGCTTAATAATGATTCGTACTAGGTAAACGCTAAAATCCCGTCGCGTTGTTGAGCGAGCACCAGTACGTGCAACACGACCCGAGTACGACATTCCCATAATGTTACATACAATAAGTCTTGACCTATTTAGCTGGAAATTTGTAAAATAGGAGAGAATGGATAAATCCACCGCCATCTAGAGGACCTTGACATCATTTCTTTGGAAAACTTTTTAACTCTTTGATAACAAATAATACACTGCTTCCTCGAAAAGTATTTGATTACTTCTAGGGGGGCAGTGCATAGTGACCAAAATACTCGTTTCGACTTTCGTTGCCATGGTAACGTTACTTTGTTAAAAAGTAATTTCTATCTACACTACTTAAGGTCTTGACCGATTTAGTTGAAAATTTGTAAAATAGGAGAGAATGTTGTATTCATTGACCCTGCAAAAATTTCATAACCATCGGAACACTTTTTTATTTTTTTTATAACCAACGATCGGGTTTTGTTCAAAAACTATACAGCAACCCGCATAGGTGGTATGTACATGTGTGCAAAATTTCAGGTCGATCAGAGAAACGGTGTGACCTGTACCGAAGCAGTAACAGAAAAAAAAACAAGACATTCGAGCCATAAGAGTCAAGTGGAGACGCTCGCAACGCTCGCTCAATAATAGTTATGGGCCTATGACATCTGCGTATCGATGATAATAACTAGGAAGCTTCGTAAACGCTTTTTTTAGTCGCGTTGATGGATGATCTTTTTAATTATAAAATGTTAATATTAATTTAAAATAATAAAAACATATTAACACGGCCCATACAAAGCAATCATTAGGTCTGTTGGATCTTTGATTGTTTGTAACAAGGTTGTGAGGGTATCTAGTGCCCGTTAGGGCGCCGCGCCAAGCCGCGGTGCGCTACAACTAAGCACCTTATACACAAGCGAGTTTTCGCCAGGCGTCAAAAGAAAAT
>JAMZAV010010700.1:0-44449 GCA_024449915.1 Sweltsa coloradensis
CTCCCGAACAATGATAAAGACGTTAGCAATATCAATCAAAAACCTGGACTTAAAAGAATATCTTTCATTTCCACTGCTGTATTCTATCAGCGTTGAGATTCACAATGCCTGAAATTTTTTTTTCGAAAATAAGTTCCGAGCAATTAAGAGGTACTAGTAACGCTCTTTACTTTTGACCCTGTACCCCAGGCCCTTTTCTTTTCAGTACAAGATTTATCGTCTGCTATGAATAGACTGCCTAAATTTTTGTAATGTGGAAATAACCAAAGAGTTGCAAAAACATGTTTACATACACTTCCTTTCCCAGCCGTACACTGACAACAGGCTGATTGTACGTCACCTCGGGGAACCCCTTCCCTTTGACTACCTCCCCGACGGCGACGACAAAGACAACACGGACGGATGATGACACAGACGGAGACGACCACGACGTGGGGGAACCCCTGCCCTCCCCATATGCTTGTGGCTGGTTCTGACCAGCACAGGCCTGTCGACCCCTTGTCCCCCCGCGTCATCCCTTACGTCCCTCCCTTCGTCTCGATTAGCCAAGTTGCATAAATATGAGACGTTAAGCAATATCCAATCCAAAACCAGTTTCTAAAATCAGTTCTTGATCACAGTTAAACTTTTGTAGCGACATTGACATTTCAATTTGCTCCTTACAAATGTCTGCATGCGGTATCCACTGCTAAAGTGTTTTAGAGCTCCTTTTATACGTTATTAGTTTCGTATTATCAAATTTACCCGCGTCAAACCTTCCGCATAATTATGAGACGTAAAGCAATATCCAATCAATCTCCTTTCGTCTCGATTAGCCAAGTTGCATAAATATGAGACGTTAAGCAATATCCAATCAATCAAATCCGACCGAAACTGATTTAATAATTTTTTTTATGGAATTTTTAGAGAATGCTAGGCCTGCTTGGTGTAATTCACTTGTACTGGATTGTTCATTCCTAATCTGGTTGAACCAAGGCCAAGCAAGTTTTTTGGGAAATCTCCCGCACTTCAAACTAACGTTATTCTCCAATATACAAACCCGGAAAACTCGGACGGAAATCTCTAGATTTATGTCAGAAGGATGTGAAGTGGAGGGTGAATGCAAGGAGAGTGGGCCATCTTTCTCTATCTTTAATACGTGTAGATGGTCTATAAGTAATTTCTGGTTGGGAGAATACAATGGTGTAATAACCAAGAGGGGGCCATCAAATTTCAACTCGCAACCTTCTCGTGGTTTGGCCCGTGATTAGGGGAGTTTTTCTCCCTGAAACTAATGGCGAGCTCTGGGTCGTCGTCGGTCGTCGGGGGGTGCAGTAACATCCACAATTTGTGCGGACTCTCTAGGCTAATGAATGTGTAGGGTGTGAAATATCTTGTAACAAAGATCAACAGCTTTTACAATAGTGTCTACATTGTAGATTGTGTCCTCATTGATAACTATGAAATATTGGTCAGTTTCTCTCTCTCCACTAGCAGCTTCTGCAAGTTGCCGCTTGACCACAACAACGAACTGTTGTACAGTTAGCTTTAAAGCAGCAAACTTTTCGTACTTGCGTTTGAACGCCGTTTTGAGATCTCCTACTATCTGAAAGTAATTATTTAAATGTCAGAATGTTTATCTACTTCCTAGTAAATTGTGGCCTACATTTGTTGAGCGTATAATAAATTTAGAACTTGTTTGCTTAAAATTTTATGTAAGATTAAAAAATATATATTCAGTATTCACATTAGATAGATACCTTTACATGAAGGATGAAACTCTCTTGTGACTCAACAAAAGCGGGTTTCCACTGCTGAGCATTTCCCCACCGCGTCATTCCTTAAGTCCCTCCCTTCGTCTCGATTAGCCAAGTTGCATAAATATGAGACGTTAACCAATATCCAATCAATCAACCTTCTTGTTGACTTTCATGCTCCAAACTACTGGGCCATCAAAGTCCAACTCGCAACCTTCTCGCGGTTTGGCCCGTGAATAGGGGAGTTTCACTCCTTGAAACTAATGGCGAGCTCTGGGTCGTCGTCAGGGAACCCCTTCCCTTTGACTACTTCCCCGACAGCGACGACAACGACGTGGGGGAACCTCTGCCCTCCCAATATGCTTGTGGCTGGTTCTGACCAGCACAGGCCTGTACACCCCTTGTCACCCCGCGTCATCCCTTACGTCCCTCCCTTCGTCTCGATTAGCCAAGTTGCATAAATATGAGACGTTAACCAATATCCAATCCAATCAATCCGAACTACTGATCCTGTCGCATTTGGTGGAGTACTGGAAGTGCATGTCGTAAGCCAAACATAACCATAATCATTTTATTTTTAAAATGACTTTTAGTATTTGTGCATGTCTTTTTAAGCAACCGCGTCCCAATCGGAGGTCTCTCGACTCCCACGTAGAGAGGAGGTAGTACTGTCCCAAATTAGAAATGTTTATTGTAGTTCTTAGCCCTGAGTTTGGTAAGATGAGTTTGGTACAAGATATGTTAAACTCGAGTGGAGCAAAACCTTTGTTGACCAGGAGTTACCCAAAGAAATATATCAGAATGTTCCAAACACTAGAATATGTTTTTATTCTAACAGAATGTCAAGTGGTTTCCATTTATTTGGGCCATCAAATTCCAACTTGCAACCTTCTCGTGGTATGGCCTGTGATTAGGGGAGTTTTACTACCTGAAACTAATGGCGAGCTCTGGGTCGTCGTCGGGGAACTTTCCCCTTCCTTTTGACTACCTCCCCGATGGCGCTACAATGACAACACGGACGGATGATGACACAGACGGTGACGACCACGACGTGGGGGAACCCTTGCCCTCCCCATACGCTTGTAGCTGGTTCTGACCAGCACAGGCCTGTCCCCCGCGTCTCCCTTACGTTCCTCCCTTCGTCTCGATTACCAAGTTGCATTAATATGAGACGTTAAGCAATACTAAACAATAAAAACCAAACAGGGACCGTTGCACTAATCAATAATAAAGTTTATTAATTTTTTGTGTTGGCCATGAATGTTTTAGAACGGTCTGTAAGCTTACACATGCCTTTCTTTTCCAAAGCCCAGACAACCAAAAGGATCGCGCGCGCGCACTGTTGTGGCCACCCCACCACCTCGCTTCATGACCAATCACAGCTATGCACGCAAGAAGAGAGCTGCTGCCACGTCAACGCCTTCTCCTTGCGGCCAAGGCGTGATTGGTCATGATCCTGACTACGAGCGAAGGAGGCGGCCTCATCTAGCGCAGTCTGTTGTTCTTGTTTGAGGTGGTCAAAATATTAGTCTATGGTCTGTTCTTGTGTCACCCTTCACAGTACAATGAATGGTTTCTGTTAATTAATTGGGAGTGTGATGTATTAGGAGGTCTGCTGTTGATCTTCCATCGTTCCTCTTGTCAGGTTTGCTAACTTTAGAGGTTCGTCTGTTCTGTCCAGCTGAAAGTTGTATAATGTTTCTTATACTCTCTAACTTGAAAGGAAAGTGTTTGTTGGTGTGTGTTTTGTTGGAACACCCCTTCCTCCTCCAACCGTGGCTGGTTATGTAACAGCTGGGCCCCACACTCCCCATATCTCCTAGGCGAGAATAGCGCCTTTTGAACCTAACGATTGAACGTGTTCTATACAAAATAACTAACTGAGTGGTTCACCGATAATTACTTTTGCTGAAGTCATTGTACCATAATTGACGCGGACTGAATATGAACATGGTTGATGTCCAGCGGGGACTTGGCGAGATTTCGGCTCGGTGGTGCGTTGTGTCTCTTACTTCTCACAATGTGTACCCATATTATTAGTCCGACATGAGTGTGGGTGCTCATTGTTGTGCGTGATGTAGGGATTCTTGAGTCGCCCCCAGTCTGGATCAGACAAGCTAGGAAACGATTATTTTTCGTCGGTTATCTTTTATCCCTTGAAGTAGGCCGATGTTAAAAAATTTTTTACATTTTACTTATTCAATAGTATTAGCTCGAGCCTTGGTAGGCCGAACAGTTTAAAACTAGAACCCAAGGGCCTCGGGAAAGGCTGCTTTGAGCCGAGCCTTGTAAGGCCCTCACTTTAAAAAACTTAGGAAAAAACTTGGCACTTTAGCGTCAATCACAGCCTTGTGCACAAAAATTCGGGTCAACTACACTTCTTTAACGCCGTTGGTGCAGCCGATTCTAGAACTCTAAATTACAGTTAAATCATAGATAGATAACGATAAATGATGGCCAAAGCGACAACTTTACAGACTTCAGGACGAAACGATAACCTCATTAGGATTGATATTTCAAATCAACCGTTATCGTGATCGTTCATACATCGTTATCGCGACATACACGACTATTCTAGAACGCACTTCAGGTAGGAAGTTTGTAAAAACGTTACGATACTTAGGGATAGGCCTACAAAAGTTCTGATAGAGACATGAAGAAAGATGAGAAATTCGATCTGTTAATTATCTCGACATCGGTGCTTCATAATAATATGCGGGTAATATACTTAGAAATATTTGTTTATTAAAGTGGTATCAAATGCTTATCAGCCCAGGAATGGAAGACTTTTTACCCGGACACAATTCGAAACAAGCTGAAAATTGCACACAGGGCTCAGATTAGCCTATCTAAGCAATAGTTGAAAAGTCCCGAAAGCTCAGGCCGCGGCGTCTTGAGATATAGTGACAAAAGGGCTTAAGTGCCAAAAATTGTTTATTTTCAAATGTCACAATTTTTGTTGCACCTTATATATTATAAATTATTAAATATTTCTATGAAAGTAAAGTTTAAAATCAGGTCATAAGCTTCAACCCATGCGTGGTAAAAGGGCGTAATGCTAAAAAAAATATGATATCTCAATCATGTCAATTTATATTTTAACATTTAAGTATGTGCAACTGCAAATAAATGTATCATACGGACGGAAAACGTGAATTGGTCCCTTTCTTCGACCTGTGTGTCTTAAAAACAAGGTGGCAAAGGGCGTAAAGTGACAAATTTATGTTATTTTCAGTTCAACAAACTGATTTTACATTCATACATTGCAAATTATATTGAGATTCGTACGAGACAAAAGTAAACCTCTTCCCGAGCGTCGTTTCTGGCGTCTGATAAATGGTGGCCAAACGGGGCGTAACTGACATCATAATATGTTTCGAGATGAAAAGAGGGCTTTTGACATTCAACTACGTTTATTGTAACATATAAATACCATACAATGGGAAACTCAATGTAAAATCCCATGCATGCTGACTGACGGGCTATGGCCAGCTTGTATGTTAAAAAACCATTAACAAAACGTTGTAAGTAGCTATTGGACATAACCAACCTTTAAAATACTATTCCCAGCAGTCTCAAGTGGCTTGCATAGACGGATTTTTAAATGGATTCGAGCTCGAGCTGTGACAACTATCTTGGCTTGAATTAGTATCACATCACAATAGATAGAGCATGAGCAAAGAATAAACATATTTCATCCCGATTTGATGTTTTAAAATCTCAAAGTGGGAAATGAAGGCTTACATAGTGGACTGAATTGCATGGTGCCGGCTGGCTTTGAACGCTACAAACTATTATACGTCCCATGTTTGCCATCAAGCAAGAGGGGATGGATGGATAGGATCATTAAATGTGCTGGTGGTAGAAACTGGGCAGCATATCAAATTCTAGGAACTCAAAGTACCGCAGTTGCAAATGAAGCGCTACTGCTCAATGGAAGTCAAAACGGAATGTACACAGCAAATTATTGCTGATAAAACGGTATAGAAAAATAGGCAACTTATATCTTATAAAAACTTCTGCATATATTTCATTTACTAATTTATTTTGGTAACTGCAAGCTTAGTATTCCCAACAGCTTGGACAAGATGGTCTCTGTATCCAGCCGCATTTATTCACAATCACACAGGAAACAGTATTAGTATAGACTTCTTTTGTAAGGGAAACAGGACGAAGTGGCCGCAATCACTTAACATTCATGCAAAAGTTTGCACACTATACAGGAAAATATATATGGTCGGCCATGGTAGTTTACTGTATATGGGAGATGAGCCCAACTACTGTGACAATATATGTGATTTTGTTGTAGTTAACTCAAAGAAGACTTCGTCGAACAGAGAAAGTCGTCTTTGTGCCAAAAGCGTCTTCAGAATCACCATTATACCAAGATAATGCTATTAAATAGTGTTGAGTGTTGAGGGTAAACTTCGATGTGGAGTGATGCGCATCAGTTATGCTTTTTGTCAATGAAAAAGGACCTTGCACCTCTATCCTTTACGCTTCACTATCGGTTTTATAGTATTACTTTTTAAGTACGGACCAGGGTAACTGTGGGACACCAAAATAATGGCAGTTAAGGTGCCAAGTTTTGGGATTTATCTTGAGCATGATGACCTTACAAGTATTCAATAGGGAACCTAAGTTTTGAAGGCGGGAAGAATTGTTCTCTCTGGTCTCAGCGCCATTAAGAATAGCATGCGTACGAAAATGTAAACTTCACGTATCTTTTGACTCGCCCTCCCCCCCCCAAAGAAACTAAGACAATACATCACAAGATGCATAATTTTGTAAAGAAGATGATGGGCATTCTACTTTGCTTTTCGATGACGCTTCCTAAATTCTAAACTATATGAGTTACATCGGAACCATGTTTCCGCGCTGTCGCCAATGTACTCCGACTGAGCGGCAACCCAAAGCGAGGACGCAGCACGTTGTGTGCAAGCTGTGGCATCCTCGCATACCACGCGCCTGTCCATGGTTGCTAAATGTTACTTCGCATTGTAAATTTTGTTGGCAAATTAGAGGGTATTTTATTAGTAATGTATAAATCTGAGTACAACCCAAGTGACCTAACAGTAGCCACAGAAGCAAGTCGGATACCAAATGTTATGCTGATGCCACAGACAAAATGTTTTTACGTGATTTTCATGAGCGCAGGTTGGAAGGTTGGCAACAGTGTTAAATGAGAGTCACTTCAACTCAAAACAAATGTCATAATATTTGTGATAGAGCAGAGTTATGTATATCCACGCAAAGAGGAAAGAATATAGTTTCTTACAGTATGAAATATAATTCCGGCGTGGCGGGGGGTTCTCGCTGCTATCGCTTACGGAAACATTTAGGCACGGGTTAATCGCCTATACCCACGCTGGACCGGAGAGAAACTGGACAACGCCCACTTATGGTTCCTATATATGCCGCCGATAATCTGGCGAAAGTACACCCGCAAATATTTTGAATCATATTGGACTGATATTATATAGTTTTGTCACTTACGCGCCATTTTAGCCACTATATTTACATCATAGAATCACAAGCTATGATCTGTAGTGGATTCTGTAGTGATGTGGACCACTACAGGACAGCCAAGCCCAAGCTAGGTTGGCCAACATACTCCCTGCTCGAATGTCCCTTTCAAAATACGTTTTTATTATGTTTAACATGAGTTGAGTTTTCCAAGCTTTGGATTGGTATGTCACAACTTTCCCGCTCAAAACACACCAGATCTTCGCCAAACTATGTCTATGCCATGCGTTGAGAATGCGGGTAAATATGTTATAAGATGTGTGTATGTCCAATCTGCTACTGCAAAATTTTGTAAAGGTCTTTACATACAAGCTGGCCAAGCAAGTCAGTCAGCATGAATGGATTTTAATTTTTTTTGATGGTCCATTGTCTGTATCATATGTTACAATAAACGTAGTTGAATGTCAAACGCCCTTTTTATATTAAAAAAAGTTAATTATGATGTCAATTCAGCTTTGCCACCAGATTATCAAGACGCAGCAACGAAGCTCGGCGAGATGTTTTCTTTCTGTCTCGTACGAATACTAAATAATTTGAATAGTATGAATGTCAATAAGTTTGTAAAAAAATGAAAAAGTAACATATATTGAGTCACTTATGCCCTTTGCCACCATGTTTTAAGACACACTGGTCGAAGGGAAAAGGAACACTTCACGTTTTCGTCGTAGATTACATTAATTATTTCGCAGTTGCACATATTTTGTCAAAATGTATTGAAAATCTCATATTTTTAGCACTCTTTACGCCCTTTTTCCACGCATGGGTTGAAAGCTATGGACTGATTTAACTGTTTATTTTTGTAAAAATATTTATAATTTGTACATATATAAGTACAACAAAAATGGTTGAAATTGCAAAATTAACCAAATTTTTGGGCCACTAAAGCCCTTTTGTCACTATAATCTCAAGACGCAACGCGGCCCTGGAGCTTAGTGGACTTTCAACTATGTTAGAATGATCAACTGAACATGTGCTGCAAAATTTTCAGCTTGTTCGGATTTTGTCCGGTACACCATACAAAATTTTCTTCCACTCCTGGGCGAATTCAGGCTATTCCAGGAGGCAACTCTTAACGATATTTGGAAAAGTCAACGGAAATGCCAAAAAGTGGTTGAATAAAAAGATGAAATTGAATACAACAGGGAAAAATAACTTTTTTTTGGACGGGAACCAAAAAAGCTCGATTTTTGGGCCATTATATGCAAATTTTGGGTCATTACGGAAATGGGCAAATGTTGTTTAGATGCAATATTTTAATTTTTGCTATGATTTTTTTTAATGCTTCAACACACCTTTGTCTCTGGACGAGTATAAGAAAGAATTTTCTGAAATAAGTTCGATGAACGATTTTTTTTGTTTCGCATAGGTACATAAAAGAGTTTGAACCGGAACAGAAAAAAAAAATCATTTCATTCAAAAAGTTATTTCATAAAAATAGTTTACCTTGTACCAGTCAGAGAACAAAGGTGGTTGAAGCAATAGAAAAAAATCAAGCTATAAATTAAATATGCATCTTAAACATTCATTTCCGTTAATGACCCAAAATTGCATATAATGTCCAAAATAGACCTTTGTCCCGTCCCAAAAAATAAAGTTATTTTTTTCCCTTTTTTATTTAAGTTCATCTTTCCTTTCCAACCAAACTTTTAGCCATTTTCCGTTGACTTTCAAAAATATCGGTAAGAGTGCTTTGGAACTAGCCTTAACCAAAAATTGATTACTGCATGGAACGTTTGTACGATGAATTCTTACAAAGGCAATCCAGAAGCTCCCGAAGAGGGACTGCAAGGACTTTGAAAACCCAGGCCATCCAGTTATGAAGAGATAAGGTTTGAAAAGCATGTGAGGATGCCCACAAGAGACTTTTACATATTTATTACAAGGAGAGGTTATACAATTCTACACTCATCACACGACAGACCGATTTTATTCATAGTGGCGAGCAAATGAAGACGCGGCCGGTACACTGCTCCTTCTCGTGGTTTTGCCGTGATTAGGGAGTTTTATCTCCTGAAAACCAATGGCGAGCTATGGTTCGTCGTCGGGGAACTTTCCATTTCTCTTGACTACCTCCCAGACGGCGACGACAAATGACAACACGGACGGATGATGACCCAGCCTGGAGACGACCACGACGTGGGGGAACCCCTGACCTCCCCATAGCTTGTGGCTGTTCTGACCAGCACAGGCTGTCCACCCCTTGTGCCCCCGCGTCATCCCTAACGTCCATCCCTTCGTCTCGAGTAGCCAAGTTGCATAAAAGAGACGTTAAAGCAATATCCAATCAATCAACAATAAAACACGTACTGATAACTCAACTACTCGACACAGACCACCCGGGGTAACAAATGAAGGTGAGTCAAAATGGCTGATCAAGAAAATGGCCTGTTAGCTGACATATTATAATAAACATCGACTATCAACAGATCAAATGTAATAACGGAACATAATAAATCCACATTCAAGATAACAAATGAATTGAATTGATTTTATTTTTAAATGGAAGAAGTTATTGGATCGTATCAATTGGGCTGGATATTTAAATATAGGTTGAGGAGATACAGGAATATGACGAGTGACTATTCTCACATATTAGAATTTTGTTTTAAATTTATAAAATAAAGGTGGGGGGGGATGAATACGTTTGAGTGTGGATTGATTGTGTAAAAGTTATTGACATCTTTAATTTGTTGGCCATGGAGGGATTGGCTTCAAATTCCAACTCGACACCTTCTCGCGGTTTGGCCCGTGAAATAGGGGAATTTCACTCCCTGAAAACTAATGGCGAGCTTGGTCGTCGTCGGCAACCCCTTCCCTTTGGACTACCTCCCCGGAAGCGACGACAAAGACAACACGCGACGGCATGATGACACAGACGGAGACGACCACGGACGTGGGGGGAAACCCCTGCCCTCCCCTATTGCTTGTGGCGGTTCTGACCAGCACAGGGCCTGTCCCACCCCTTGTCCCCCGCGCATTCCATACGTCCCTCCTTCGCTTCTCGATTAGCCAAGTTGCATAACTAGAGACGTTAAAGCAATAATCCAATCAATCCAACCGGCTCTTATCGACCATATCTCTAACTAGTTGCTTCTGCAAATTGTTTGAGAAGATGGCACTAAGCGCCTGATGTGGGGCCTATGGCGTTCGTAGCTTGCTCATAATGTTCAGTGTGATTTCGACAGGGACGGCGTTCAATCGACCACCTCGTGGGTTTGGAACCTTCATCCAAGAAGGTTACGTGCTAAACAGCAACGTAATAGGTGTACTCTTTGGACATAGAGAAAGCATATGACACAACGTGGCGCTTATGCCATCTTACAACTTCACGCGT
This sequence comes from Sweltsa coloradensis, assembly GCA_024449915.1. Classification (NCBI taxonomy): domain Eukaryota; kingdom Metazoa; phylum Arthropoda; class Insecta; order Plecoptera; family Chloroperlidae; genus Sweltsa; species Sweltsa coloradensis. The sequence goes on from JAMZAV010010700.1 coordinate 10,597, forward strand.
GGGATTTAAAGGTCACTTGCCCAGGTTCATTACAGAAACTTTCTTCATGAGCTAAGAAACATTTAAAGTACGGATAAATAACATTTATCAGACCCCTATGAAATGCAAAACGGGAGTTCCTCACGGAATCTGGTCCTTTTTTTTTTTTGGGTCCCCTGTTTGCAGTCGCAATAACAGTGGTCACTCGTGCATACCTAAGCCCATCATTGTCCCTACCTATTCGTGGACAGACTTGGAGATCCCCATAGGTCGGTCAATATTCCGTTGCGAAACGACATCTACAGATTGCATTGACACATGGTGATTGGGCCCGGCACGTGGCACAAAAATTTTCTTTGCCGATATAAAACCCAATGCATTCCACTTTTTCGCAGTCGGAATATGCACGTAGAATCCACGTCTTAACCTTAAACGGTGTGCAACTTGATTTAAACCACACGGTCGCGGTTCTTGGCTTGGAGTTTGATACTAACTAATTGGAGATACCACGTCACAGAATTGCGCAAACGATGTATGTGAAATGAAATATCCTTAAAAGTTCTTTGTAACACTTCAGGGGTGCGGACAGGACCATGTCTTTGCGAATATATCGGTTCACTGGTTAGATCCGTAATGGACTATGCTGTTGGGTCTACTCGTCGGCCCGGATTTCATTCTTGAATCTTCTTGATACTGTCACCACATTAATCTCCGGCGGTGGCGCTGGGTGCATTCGGACGAGCCCGTCCTCAGCATGTATGCTAAAGCAGGAATGTCCTCCCTCGCAGGAAAGACGAGAACTTGTTGGGCCAGATATGTATTGAAGATCCGGGCAATGCATAAACCCATCTCATGACGCTCTATTTGATGAGAGATTTAGTCCGTCAACTTCGAGATCGACACTTTCGTCACCAATGGGTTACCCCATGGGGAGGACCTTGAGTTTACAAGGCCCTATGTGTAGAACCAAACAGACACTTGGGTTAGTTGAGTCCTCATTCCGAGCACTTGTTGTGGGTTGTCCCCAATCTAATTATGGTTAAAGAAGCTTTCGTTTTGATGTAGCAAAACAAAGATATAATGAAACAGACGGTAGGACTTCAGGGCCCACCTTAAATTCATTAATTGTCCAAAAGATATGGACAAAACGAAAGTTTCGAAAAGGTGTTCCCCTCATAATATAAGAAAAGGCATAGAAGGAATTTCCTCTTCTGGAAATGTGCAAGAAAGAAAATTGCGGGGAAACGGCACAAATTATGATAGAATCTGATTCAGAGAAGCAGTCAAATGAATACTTTAAAGCAATTCGATTGGGATACTTGCCTTTATAGTGGAAGAACATCCCACTTCAACACAGTCTAAGCGGCGTAATTAAAGTCTTTCGACTTAATATGTTGCAAAAACTGATGAGATTAAAGCTGAACTCTCTTCACAAGAGTCACTGATGGATACCCACGTCCAAAGAAGCGCTACCACATCCTGATGAAGAAAATGAAAAAGGCAAAACCAACACCAATATTTAATTCTTACTTGACCAAATAAACCTTAAAAAACAAATGAAACTAAAAATCTAAAAAATACTATGCCCGCGAAAATTACTAAACTACTAGTGAAAAGTGACTCTTTATTATCTTAAAAAATATCGTATAGGTGGCTCAGTAGCGCCTAGGTCCTCATGTTGCCGTTGTGCAGTATGAGAAATATGGTACATGTATAAGGGGTTAGGACCCTAACACATGTGTCTACTCAACCGGGAAGATGTCACAAATCATGCATGACGTCAATTAGCCGGATGCTTACCAAGTGTCAACTCGCGGAGATCGCTTAACCTCATGCAAGTTCGGCTATTTCACAATAATCACGGTTTGTAAGTCGAAGCATGCAACGTCATGAGTTGCCGCCCGACGAGAGTTATTTCATCATGTAATTAAGCGGACCGATGTTGACTTTGACGGGCAATTAACTGGTAGACACGGGCCTCTAATGGACCGGTGGGGGGTTTATAAGCACCAGAGACGTTCGCTGATTGGCGGAGAGCGAACCACGTGGGTTCGAATGCAACACGGCAGGACCGACTGGAGCGACACGAGGGACGGACGGGGAGTCGAACGAGAGCAATAACGAGGAAGGAACGTCACTGGCGTGCGTGTCAATGAGGCATTCCGTGTGTCAAACCCAGAGGGTGGAGTACGAAGAACCACATGGATTAGCCGTCGAAGATGCGAACAGGAAGAAGAGGCGACCCCGCGAACCCCCGCGTCACCCATTAAGTCCCACCCTTCGTCGATAGCCAAGTTGCATAAATGTCAGGACGTTAAGCAATATCCAATCAATCAACGAAGATGGGAGGTAAGGGTGACGCGGGGGGACACAGGGGGTGAATCAGGGCCAGTGATGGTCGAACAGCCACAAGCATATGGGAGGGCCAGGGACTTCCCCACGGTCATGAGCGTCTCGTCTGTGTCATCATCCGTCCGTGTTGTCAATGTCGTCGCGTCGGGGAGGTAGTCAAGGGAAAGGAAAGTTTCCCGACGACGAACCAGAGCTCGCCATTAGTTTCAGGGAGTAAAAACTCCTTTACACTGGGCAAACACGAGAAGGTTCCGAGTTGGAATTTGATCACAATGTTGCCAAACTCCATTACCACTTTTCCCACGGAGCCCACAAATGCCCAGCACCGTCTATAAACTATCCCAAGCTGTATAAAGTGTTTGTGCAGAGTGTTTGCAGTTAGACCACGGAAATTTGAAACAACCAGGCGTCGATGTATAGTCATATATAACGCACGTTTTTGACACAGAACGAGTTATCGGATTCGGTCTGATTTTTTTTAGGGTACGTCATGGACCAATATCAGGTCATATACCGAGTTTCAAGATTGTAAATCTTTCGGGGCGGGACCCTCGTGTGCAGATAGCTAAAAACCCCAAACTCGAGGAGGAGTAAACAGGGTCGAGTAGTCATCGCCTTATAGCAGTCACGTGCCGGTTCACCTTTGACTACTCCCCGACGGCACGACAAAGACAACACGGCCGGATGATGACACAGACGGGAGACGACACGACGTGGGGGAACCTTTGCCCTCCCCATATGGTTGGGCTGGTTCTGACCAGCACGGCCTGTCCACCCTTGTCCCGCGCGTCATCCCTAACGTCCCCTCCCTTCGTCTCGATTAGCCAAGCTGCTTAAATATGAGACGTTCGCAATATCCAATCCAAATTGGCTGCGCGCAACGAACGTCGTGCCCAGATCACTTCCTTGGATCTACTGTTGCCAACAAATCCTTCCGCCATCGCCAGGACACCGCCAGAAGCAAAATCTGTCGGTGCAGCGTTGTCGCATCAGATCGATAATTCTTTAGATTGTTACCTGCATGGTATCTGTTTTTTTTTTTTTTTAAATCAGTATTTTCTCGTTATGTGTCGTCCGTTTAATTGCCTTTGTTGATCTTAAGATGTCCATTGTCCTCTCAAAGTGTGATATTCGTTCGGCAACATTTTCTAGAGTTTTGAGTTGTAATTTTAAGTCGCTAAGTGCTTCACAGCATATTGCTTCAAATTATCACACGTAAAGAGTAGACCTGAAATAAAAGATAAGTAATCGTTCAAGAGAACCATTTACGGTAACAATACCGAGTAATAAGTTCTAAAACATTGCAGGGATTAACCAGATTAAGGAATAAAAGGAAAAGCTCAAATATAAACAATAAATAAATAACCAAATTCACATTAAGAGTCTATCACTACATGCCACTAGCCTAAATACATTATTATTGCTGACGTTTAATAACCAATTTACAATCCCGTAATTAGGGGATGTTCCCCTGAAACTAATGGCGAGCTCTGGGTCGCGCCGGGACCTTTCCCGGCCTTTGACTACCTCCCCGACGTGGGGTACGACAATGACAACACGGACGGCGATGATGGAACACAGACGGAGACGACCACGGGGACGTGGGGGAACCCCTGCCTCCCCCCATATGCTTGTGGCTGGTTTCTGACCAGCCACAGGCCTGTCCACCCCTTGTTCCTCCGCGTCATCCCTTACGTCCCTTCCTTCGTCTCGATTAACCAAATTGGCATAAATATTGAGACGATAAAGCAATATCCAATCCAATCGAGCCACCAGGTAGGTAACCTTAATTTTTATGGAATAAAAAAACCTCCTTTTAATCTGTATTGTATAGCAGTCTTTTACACCATCTTTCAATGCTTGCTTTGCTTACTGCCGACGGGCAGGCTTATGGTTTCTGCCGTGTTGGATTGCCGCTGCATGAATGCGGCACCCCATGTTTTGCCTGGGCGCCCATTAACGAATAGTGTTTCTCTTCCGTTTGCTTTATGATCTTTTGTACAACTTCAAAAGATTGTCCTTTTTTGAGTGGAAGTCAACACGTGCCCTCTCTAAAAAACCCACTTCCCATCCAAGCTCTCCTTCCGCCAAAGATAATAATAATGTTGGCCCCTAATTGTTTCCACTAGCTGTAGCCTTTCATTTTCTCGTGCAGGGTCGTTGGCGGGATGTTAAAAGTTTGGGCCGCGCCCTCGTAGGGAAAGGGCCATCAAATATCATTCGCACCCTTCTCGTGGTTTTGGCCCATGACTAGGGAGTTGTCTCCCTGAAAACTAATGGCGAGCTATAAGTCGTCGTCGGGGCACTTTCCCTTCCTTTGAACTACCTCCGCGACGGCGACGGACAATGAAAAACACGGACGGATGATGACACAGACGGGAGAAGACCACGACGTGGGGGAACTCCCCTTGCCCTCCCCATATGCTTGTGCTGGTTCTGACCAGCACCGGGTCTGTCCACCCATTGTCCCCCGCGTCATCCCTTACGTCCCTCCCTTCGTCTCGTGAGATAAGTTGCATAAATATGAGGGACGTAAAGCAATATCGCAATCCAATCTGGGTCGTCGTCTTGGAACCCCTACCTTTGACTACCCCCGTAGGGCGACGACAAAGACAACACGGACGGATGATGACACAGACGGAAGACGACCACGACGGTGGGGGAACCCTTTGCCCTCCTCATATGCTTGTGGCTGGTTCTGACCCAGGCCTGTCCACCCCTTGTCCCCCCGCAGTCATCCTACGTCCCTCTCTTTCCGTATCGATTAGCCAGGTGCATAAATATGAGACGTAAAGCAATATCCAATCCAAACCTTCCCGTAGTTTGGATTTGTTCTTCGTACATCAAACATTCAAAACCCATTTGTCTCGGTTTATTGCACAGTGAATTCACATGATACATACAGCCCAGTATCAGTATTAATGTTGTTGGTGGTGTCGGTGCTGCTTGAATCTCACACATGTAAACTTGTATATCTCTAGGAAACGCTCAGTTGGGACGCGTGATAAGCAAGCACGTGCTATAGCTAGGACCCACATTCACCATTTTTTTTAAATTTTTAAATTGTCACGTTCGCTGTCCACAGTGCCATGTTTCCAATAATTATTTATTATTGCCAAGGTATTTTGGGAAAACCGTGTGTAAACCTTTCTTTGTGGATAAAAATCCACACCATCTAGAGGGACCTTGACTCCTGCGTAAGCATTATGTATTTGCTTTTTTCTTGCTTTTTTATTAATAGGTTGTGTCTTGCGGGATCTGATGTAAGGCGTTTCTTGTATGTATCTATGTTTTTGATTTTCATTAATTTATGTTTAATTTCCGGTATCATTAACCTAGATATTTGTTACTTCGTAGCGGTACTAACGCCAATATTTATACATCATTCAACAAGGAACTCCAGCTTCTTCGTAGGGTAAGTCAAAAACTTCCCCTTTTGGTTATGTAGCGATTATATTTGTCTTCTTCAAATTCCATGTTCAATAAATTCTCATACACACAAGTTTAATAGAACATTTGAAAATCTCCCAACATTACAACGCTGATATAACGTTGGTGTACACAATAATCCTAGCTAAATTGAACAGTTAGAAACCTCTTAAATACAACGCTGATACAACGTTTTGGTGTGACACCATAATCCCACTTTAATTGAGCAGTTTTTCAGACACCTCAAATATACCACGACGATACAACGGCTGGTGCGATAATATAACAGATGCAAGAATGAATAATGTAATTTTTGCTATTGATGTTTGTTGAACGGTCTGTAGCGTACACGTGCCGCCTTTCCAAGGCCAGGCAACAAAGGATCGGCGCGCGCATCGTTGTGTAGCGACCTAATTTCCTCGCACCATAAAACCAAATCCGGCCATGCACGCCAGCAGACAGCAGCTGCCGCCTACGCCTCGTTCTCTCGCAGTCGCGCAGTTGTTCTTGTTTGAGGAGGACGTGTTTTGTCTTTCGCTCTTCAGTCTGTTCTGTTTTACTCTGAATTTACAGTACCATGAGTTGGTTTCTGTAAACTGTAGAATTTGTTGTTTGTGTTGTTTCCTTGCATCGTTATGTTTGTGTTTGTTAACTGCAGGAGGTGTCTGTTCCTGTCCAGACTAAAAAGTTTATTTGCTTTTATTAATCTTTCACGACTGGAAATGTTAGCTGTCCAGTGTTGTGCTATGAGGTTCCGCTGGTAACAGACTTCGCGGTTGGTGTTTTGCACAAGTGTTTGGTTCTTAATCAGACGAGATAAGGCCTTAACAAACAAAAAATAATGCCATATTTTTGGTGCAAGGAGATATTTTTCTTTCCGTGTTTTGTTTGCGTGGAAGGTGTTGCAAATCATACATCTTTTTTGCCGCCTAAAAACATCTGTTTGGTTGCCATGCTAGATCTAATAATTCTACATGGTGGGGTTAGCAATCCTCTCTAAAACCACACCTAAACATAGAGCCAATACTAGGCTATAGTCAATCTGCTCTGAATTGGATTTTGACATGTACTGGTGCCTTTGGCATCTACATACTGCCGCATCACCATACCGTCCATATTAAAGATCTCCATAGGCAAACTCTCAAATATGCTTGATAAACTAGAAGGAGACCCTTTATAAACGTCACAAACGATTCCCCAAGGCAAAAAATAGCCCCATGCCGGCGACTTTAATATTGATCTTCTTTCAAACAGAGCCCGCGAACTATTCCTTGATCTTATACACTCATTTAAACTACCGAAAAACAATTCTAACACCACCCGTACACTTGGGTTCAAGTCCAGTCACTTATCGATCACATCATAAACCTCTCTAGGACCCTTCCCTTTACAAAACTAATACCCTTCAACCACACATCTCTAGACCATTGTGCCATAACCATGCAACTAGTTCGGCCATAAATGCCTCTCCCACTTGGGGGTTTCTATAGAATATTAAGCAAAAAACACAATACAAATCACTTTTAATTACTTAGTAGTGAAGAATGGTCTGCACTGTGACTATGACGATACCAACCAGATGTTCAACGATTCTTAATGATCTACTTACATTATTTTAAACACAGCATTCCCTTGGTTAGGTAAAGGCAAAAACAAAAAAACTAGTCATGGTTACAAACAAGCCATAAAGCAGAGGGCCAAAAACTGCGACAATTACATACTTCCATTGCAAAACATTACCCAACGGACCATCAACTTAAACATGAGTATCGTACATTAAAAAAGGTCAGCACTAAACATCAGACAAGCTAAACGACACATCATGATCACGGTTATATCTTCTGCAAATAACATAGCAAAAAGCTACCTGGCAAGATTATCATGCCTCAAAACTAAGGCCCCTAGTCCTAAAAATAAAATTACGATCAACATTGCGGAATTCCAAACTCTGACCCAAAGTAATATCAAAATCATCTAAATGAGTTCTTGATCAATGCTGTATAAACAGTCGACCTCAGACACAAACCAATCACCTCAACCTTGGTGTATCGAGAATAAGAGGAAATTATTCAATTTTTCTACCATCCAAACACCCATTCATGAAAGTAGCCGATATCATCAACACTCTGAATACAACAAAACATTCAGCAGGCCTTGGACAATGTCAGGATCTGTGCTTGCAAAAAATGTGGAAGTATATATCTTACCCACTAGCATTTATCATAAATTCCTCCTTTTGTACAGGGACCTTCCCTCACTTGACTACCCTTGTCCCCTTGTCCCCAGCGTCATCCCTTACAGTCCCTACCTCGTCTCGATTAGCCAAGTTGCATAAATATGAGGGGGACGTAACGCAATAATCTAATCAAATTGACTACCTCCCGACGGCGCCGACAATGACAACACGGACGGATGATTGATACAGACGGAGACGACCATGGACGGGGGAAACCCCTGCCCTCCCCATATGCTTGTGGGCTGGTTCTGACTCGCACAGGCTCTGTTCCACACTTTGTCGCCGTGTGTCATCCCTTACGTCCCACTCTTTGTCTCGAAAAGCCAGTTGCATAAATATGAGACGTTAAGCAATAAAAAAAAAAACGAATGCGACTCGGTCATTTTTGTTTTGTCAAAATTTGTTTATGTTTGAGTGTAAAAAAGGGTGCATGATAACATGGCCTTACGTTAAACACAACCAGATTATAACTTTCTCCAAACGAATAAAACAAGTGTGTGCTCGAAAAGAAAACCTACCTTTCGTAAGGCCTACCCCTAAAAGTCCCCCGTACGTTCCCTTTGTTCATGATGAAATTATACCATTTTAAAACTAATTTCTCCCCGATTGGAAATGATACACACATCTAAGTTATGTCATTCGAAGAGATTTCACAGCTGACTGAAATCATTTTAAATTTGTTCCAACATTTTAGACGTACACTACCATGTAAATCAACCATTTAGTCCCGACCAACCAACAACCGTATCGATTTAATTAATTAAATAATTCCAAGGTCTTATCTTCCAAACATCCACAGTCTGCGCATGTGCCCTAGGCCGGTTCTCACGTCGGCTGCCACGCTCTATCCGCACCGAGGTGTCGCATGGCAGACTGCATGCCAACTATATAGCTCTTCAATACCGATAACATTTCACCGTGAGGTTCTCGACGTCCTGATCGTTGAAAGGGTTCCATTGAACATTCACGTCTCCAGAGTTTGTAGTTGGTTGAGACGTAGGCCTAGGCAAGTAGGCATTTGTTTGTAGCCTAAACAAACTTGTTCTTTTGACCGATTTCTAGCACCATCGACATTGTCAAAGCTCGACAAATTGTCAAGTGGACTATTTTTATCGAGTAAGATAGAATGTAATCTCTACCAAGGGTTCGTGTAGGTTGAAAAGTTGATTGACATGCGATCCAATGTACGGTACTTATCAGAAATGCAATCCCTCAAGAGGCTCATGCTAGCCTTGTTTAGAATTCCGACAAGTGCTAGTGTAGTCTTATTAAATTTAAAACGCGAGAAACTTTGGTATTACCTTGTGGTATCTGCATCGTGTAAAAAGCTCAGATCGCACCAAAGCTATGTCTTTCTGCACCGCAGTGCACCAAATAGACTCACACGAGAAAATGTCTCCTCCCGTACAGGCGACATAATGTTTTGTCTTAAGCTTTCGTGATCAATGGTTATGTTTTAAGTATCTTTACGGTAAATTAATCACGACACAGTATTCTAGTGTCCCTTAACTTTTAACCCGACGGTTCGAAAAACTAGGTTTTTATTTTCAAGGGAAGGTTAAAACAAAAATTCAATAAAACAACAACAGCATTACAAAAACAAATAAATAGAAGAACCAAAAAAAAAACACACTCCTTGCAAAAAACATTGAAAATAAGATCAATTGCAGTGACCCCAAAACCAAATCACATGGTTCATGTCAGTGCGATCACCCCCCCCTCTTGTGACCATTCCAGCGGCTATCACTGTCTTCGTGTTCTTGGTACCACGGGCAGCCAGTTCACACTTTTCAAGAGCTGCAGTATGACGTCTAGTCATCCTTCTGCTGGATTCCTCATTTCTAGACATGATGGCTGGGCTCCGGTCCGTCTCGTCCCACGTTCGTCAGAGCAGCAGACACTCGATCAGTCGTTGTACCGCTCTCTTTGACAGCCTCTCAACCAAAACAGGCTTCCCACCATTGAGCCAAACGTTTGCAGCGTCTCGTTTGTTAAGATTGAGTGGGCGCCTTCTCAATTTCACTGCCTCTCTGACGATCCGACTAGATAGATGGCTTAGATGGCTTATATGGCAAGAAGGCCTCATTTCCGTTCCAAAATCAATAGGAATGAAACTACTCTTGACATGTTGTGCCAAAGCAGATGTTGTTTCCATCCTTGTGACGGCGAGCTTGTGTTCCTGTAGGCGCATCGACATCAGTTTGTCCAACATATGTCTTCGAAAGTCTCCACACGAATCTCGTAGACGCTTCATCCTCCAATATGAATCTTGTCTTTGTGCTACCAATCAGTTCGCCTAAAAGTCTGTCTGTCGAAAAGACCGCTGATGTTTTCAATAGCAGTAGGTTTGCCAATTCGGTCGGTGGTCCTCAAACATATGGCAAATATGCAGTGGCTCTTGGTTTGGTCTACTGGATCGACTTGAGTTTGTTCTGCTCTGGTTTTTCTTTCCCAAGCCTTGTGAACAAACCGGTTAGGAAACCCGTTTACTTAGCAGTGCCTCAGTAGAAATCTTTCCTTCTTCGTCTAAATGTTCTCCGTCAGTTATTTTTCGAGAAACGTGTTAGCCATAGTAAAATGCTTTTGATTGAAGTTGCGAAGGATGATGATGTGGAAGAAGCATGCAAAAAAAAAAAATTACCTATTGGTATGAGTTGGGCTTTCTGTACACAGTGTGGCCCAAACGAGCCCATCAGGTTCCTAATTATCAAGGCATCAAGGAAAGGCAATTTACGTCTCACTTCAACTTCCATGGTGTAAAATTGAATGTCAGAATGGATAGAGTTAAGGTGGTTTAAAAAACTCGGCAGCTTTTTTGCCCCATGTTGCCAAATACAAAATAGTCGTCAACGTATCTCAACAAAACTCGAGGTTTGTGTAATGGGACGATTCGAGGCTCTGGTCTCGAAATCTTTCCATATACAATTTGCTACTACTGGTGATTTGATAATGGTGAGCCCATCGGTGCGCCTTTGACTTGTTTATAGAACTTTCCTTCATAAACAGAGTATGTAGAGACCAAACAATGCTTGGACAAAGTGAACAATTTACATGCTTGGCGACAGGTATTTTAAGAGAATTATTTCAAAGCTTCATCTACTGGTGGGCCTTCAAATTCCAACTCGACACCTTCTCGCGGTTTGGCCGTGAAATGGAGAGTTTCACTCCCCTGAAAAACTAATGTCGAAGCTCTGGGTCGTCGTCGGGGACCCCTTCCCTTTGACTTACCTCCCCGGACGGCGAAGACACAACGATAACCACCCCCGACGGAGGCATCGCACACACGCCCCCACGGAGACGACCACGGACGTGGGGAAACCCTGCCCTCCCATAATGCTTTGGATGGTTTATGACCAGCACAGGCCTGTCCCACCCCTTGAACCCCCGCGTAATCCCTTAACGTCCCACCCTTCGTCTCGAGTAGCCAAGTTGCATAAATATGAGACGTAAAGGCAATATTTATTATTATTTTCATTACTGGTACCTGTGTCACAAGAGAGAAACAAAGGTCAAAGCTACCAGTATATCGCTGGGTCTAGCCTGATGTTTTCAAATTCCAATCGACAACCTTCTCGCGGTTTGGCCCGTGAATAGGGAGTTTCACTCCCTGAAACTCTAATGGCGAGCTCTGGGTCGTCGTTGGGAACCCCTCCCTTTGGACTAACTCCCCGACGGCGACGACAAAGACAACACGTACGGATGATGACACAGACGGAGACGACCACGACCCACGACGTGGGGGAACCCTGCATCCCCATATGCTTGTGGCTGGTTCTGACCCAGCACAGGCCGTCCACACTTGTCCCCCCGGCTTCTCATTCCTATTCGTGCCCTCCCTTCGTATCGATTAGCCAAGTGCATAACTATGAGACGTAAAGCATATCCAATCCAAAAATCCAGAAGACTTATGAAAATGTGCAGTGTTTTCACGGTAAGATTTGGCATCTCAGAAAAGGCTGCAAACAATTAGCGAGATGTTTTTGCAGAGCCTGTGTAGGTGATCCTACTGCCACTGACAATCGGTCGTAATGGTAAGTTTGGCTTTGTGGATTCTTTGCAAGTCCAAGACCAAGACACCGAAGACCAGCGATAGGCCTTTTTTAACGGTCAAAAGCCCTAAAAACCGGGCAGCTTTCCGGGTCTGGGAACCCGTTTTAAATTTTCGTTTCCCTGTACCTTTTTCTTAAATGACGTATGTTGAACTTTCAACCTTATGGGGGCATATTTGTCTTTTTTGGGCTCACTTTGGGTTGCCAAACGGGTCAAAGCCCCAACGCAGCTCGTCTGGCGAATGATATTCGTTTTCCTGGTACTTTTCATACAATTTTACGTATGTTTAAATCATGTATACCTATTGAGGGCAGATTTGACTTTGTTTGGGGGGCCCACTTTGGGGGCGTCTGTGGGGTCAACGGCCCAACGCAGCCCGTCTGACGAGTGATTTTGTTTTTCTGGAAATTTTTTCACTATAAAATGACATATGTTTGAATCATGTATATCTTATGAGGGCAGAGTTTACTTTTTTTGGGCCCACTTTGGGGCTTTCTACGGGCCAACGGCCCAACGCAGCTCCTTGTACGAGTGATATTCTTTTTTGGGCAAAATTTATTTTATGAAGTTTCGTATTTTTTTAATCATGTATACTTAATAGGGGCAGATTTGACCTTTTTGGGGCCCACTTTGAGGGCGTCGGGACGGGTAAACCCCCCCACGTTGACTCGTAGACGCGCATTTTTAAAAATGACTTGAATTTCCGCTTTACTCCAAGGGCCCAAACAAAATGTACCTTATGAGGCAATAGAAACTGTCACTGGCTCTCCGTCTAGAAGTTAGATAGCTCGGAGATCGCGGTCACACACTCCACACTCTCTTGCTCTCTCGCTCGGGTGGCTGGCGAGTCAGTCACAGCCATCGAGACCACGTGACTGATACGAGTCGGAGCGCGATCTCTGGAGAGAAGCATGCGTTCGCGGACTCCCCAACGCTGTAAAAGTTAGAAAACCCATTCATAGATGAGGCTTGATGTCGACAGTTCCTCTTCAATGCTCTCTTTAGGTATTCGTTTAGAACGACTTGCCCGAGTACAAGCCACTGAATTGGTTTCAGCAGGATGATGACGAGAAGACGCAATCAAATATCTGTTAGTGTGAGTGACTTTCCTATGAACTGTATGCCCGAGTGTTCCGTCAGGTGAGACACTTCCTCGCGTGGACTCGCACAAACACTTGCTCTGCGCTCCTCGCTCGACTCATGGCCGCGCATAGTTGACAGTGAGAAGACACTGATCGCTACAGGGAGAAGCCGACCACTTCAAGTGGCTGGCCCTGAGATCGAGGACAATTCAAATAATATTGTTTTCTCAAATTAAACTTCAATAATCATTTAATTTTTCATATAAATAAATAATTGTTGTTGTGTTGTAAATAATTGTTGTCGGAGACGACCAGACGTGGGGAACCCCTGCCCCCCCCATATCCCATGTGGCTGGTTCTGACCAGCACAGGTCTGTCCAACCCTTGTCCCCCCGCGTCATCCCTAACGTCCCTCCCTTCGTCTCGATTACCCAAAGTTGCATAAATATGAGACGTAAAGCAATATCCAATCCAAAACCTTCCCGTAGGTTGGCTTTGTCATTCGTACATCAACATTCAAAACCCATTGCCCTCGGTTATTGCAAGTGCATCACATGATACATACAGCCCAGTATCAGTTAATGTTGGTGGGGTGTCGGTGTTTGCTTGAACATCTTCCCCATGTAACTTGTACATCTACTAGGAAACCCCTCAGTTGGACGCGTTGATAACAAGCACGTGCTATAGCTAAGACCCACATTGCACATTTTTTTTAAATTTTTAAATTTGTCACGTTCGCTGTCCACAGTGCCATGTTCCAATATTATTTTTATTGCCAAGGTATTTGGGAAAACCCGTGTGTAACCTTTACTTTGTGGATAAAATCCACCGCCATCTAGAGGACCTTGACTCCTGCGTGCATTGTATTTTTTGCTTTTTTCTTGCTTTTTTTTTAATTAGTTGTGTCTTGCGGTCGATGTAAGGCGTTTCTAGTATGTATCTATGTTTTGATTTAATTAATTTATGTTTATTTTCGGTATCATTAGAACCTAGATATTTGTATATTTCGTAAGCGTCCATAACGCCAATATTTATACATCATTAACCAGGAACTCAGCTTCTTTCCGTGGGGTAAGTCATAAACTTCCCCTTTTGGTTATGTAGCGACTTATATTTGTCTTCTTAAAATTCATGTTCAATAATGCTAAATACACACAATTTTAATAGAACATTTGAAAATCTCCCAAAATAAAACGCTGATATAACGTTGGTGTACACCATAATCATAGCTTAAATTAAACAGTTGGAAAACTCCTAAAATACAACGCTGATACAACGTTGGTGTACACCATAATCCCAACTTTAATTGAGCAGTTTGACACCTCCAAATATACAACGCCGATACAACGCTGGGCGATAATATAAACAGATGCCATTATGAATAAATGTAATTTTTGCTTTTGATGTTTGTTGAACGGTCTGTAGCGTCACCGTGCCGCCTTTTCCCAAAGTCAAAGACAACAAAGGATGGGCCCGCGCGCATCGTGTAGCGACCCCACCTCCTCGAAACCATAACCAATCCCGGCCATGCACGCAGAAAAGCGGGCCCAGCAGCTGCCGCCTACCCCCTCGTTCTCTCCCAGTGGGCCCAGTTGTTCTTGTTTGGGTGGACGTTTTTTTGGTCTTCGCTCTTCAGTCTGTTCTTGTTTTTACTTCTGCATTAACAGTACCATGAGTTGGTTTCTGTTACTGTAGAATTTTTTTGTATTTGCTGTTGTTTCCTTGCATCGTTATGTTTCGTGTTTTTTAAATGCGGAGGTTGTCTGTTCTGTCCAGACTGAAAAGTTTTATTTGCTATTATTCTCTTTCACGACTGGAAATTGTTAGCTGTCCAGGTGTTGTGCTATGTAGGTTCCGCGGGTTTACAGACTTCGCGGTTGGTGTTTTTGCAAGTGTTTGGTTATAATCAAGAGTGAGATAAACCCTTAACAAAAATATAATGCCATTTTTTTGTGCAAGAGATTTTTTTTCTTCCGTGTGTTGTTTGCGTAAAGGGTATTGCAAATCATACATCTTTTTTTGCCGCCCTTAAACATCTGTTTGGTTGCTATGCTAGATCTAATAATCTACAGGGTGGGTAGCAATTCTCTCTAAACCACACCTAAACATAGAGCCAATACTAGGCCTAGAGTCAATCTGCTCTAAATTGGGAAATTTTGAATGTACTGGTTGCCTTTGGCATCTACCATACTGCCGCATCACCATACTGGCCATATACAGATCTCCATTAGGCAAATCTCAATATTTTTAGATAAACAGAAGAGACCCTTATAAACGTCACAAAACGGATTTCCCTAAGGCAAAAATAGCCCTATGCGGCGACTTTAATATTGATCTTCTTTCCAAATCACGAGCCCGCGACCTATTCCTTGATCTTATACACTCATTTAACTTACCACGAAACAATTCTAACACCCACCCGTACACTTGGGTAAAGTCAGTCACTTATCGACAACATCATAACCTCTCTAGACCCTTCCCTTTACAAAAAAAATACCCTTCACCCACACATCTCAGACCATTGTGCCATAACCATGCACTCAGTTCGCCCAAAAATGCCTCTCCCACTTGGGGGTTTTCTCTAGAATATTTAGCAAACACAATACAAATCACTTTATAAATTTACTTAGTAGTGAAGAATGGTCTGACTTGCTGACTATGACCGATACTCCCTTCGTCTCGATTAGCCTAGTTGCACAAATATGAGACGTTAAGCAATATCCAACCCAAAAACCAACCAGATGTTCAACGAATTCTTAATGATCTTTTACATTATTTTAACCCCAGCATTCCCTTGGTTGGGCAAAGGCAAAACAAAAAAACCTATTCATGGTTATCAAACAGCCATAAAGGCAGAGTGCCAAAAACTGCGACAATTCCCCTACCATTGCAAACATTACCCAACGACCATAAACTTAACATGAGTATCGTATATTAAAAAAAGGTCATGCATTTAACATCAGACAAGCTAAACGAAACATCATGATCAGGTTATATCTCTGCAAATAACATATCGAAGCTACATGGCAGTTTATAAATGCTCAAACTAAGGCCCTAGTCCTGAAATCAACATACGATCAACATTAGCGGAATTCCAAACTCTGACCCAAAGTAATATCAAATCATCTAAATGAGTTCTTTATCAAAGCTGGTATAAACAGTCGACCTCAGACACAAACCAATCACCTCATACCTGGTGTCATCGAGAATAAGCAGGAAATTAATTCAATTTTTCTCCATCCAACCACCTCATGAAGTAAACCCTATCATCAAAACTCTGAATAACAAAAATTCAGCAGGCCTTTACAATGTTCCTGGATCTGTGCTTGCAAAATGTGGAAGTATTAGATCTTACCCACTAGCATTTATCATAAAATTTCCCCCTTTTGTACAGGGACCTTCCCCCTCTCTTTGACTACCCTTGTCCCCCTTGTCCCCCCGCGTCATCCCTTACGTCCCTCCCTTCGTCTCGATTAGCCAAGTTGCATAAATATGAGACGTAAAGCAATATTCAATCAAATTTGACTACCTCCCCAACGGCACGACAAAGACAACACGGACGGATGATGACACAGACGGAAACGACCATGACGTGGGGAAAACCCCCGCCCTCCCCAAAATGCTTGTGGCTGGTTCTGAATAGCACCAGGCCTGGGCCACACTTTGTCCGCCGTGTCATCCCTTACGTCCCATCTTTGTCTCGAAAAGCCCAGTTGCATAAATTGAGACGTTAAGCAATAAAAAAAAAAAAGAATGCGACTCGGTCATTTTTGTTTGTCAAAATTTGTTTATGTTTGATAAGTAAAATGGTGCTGATAAACCTTGGGGGTTCACGTAAACACAACCAGATTATTAACTTTCTCAACAATAACAAGTGTGTACCAAAGAAACCTACCTTTAGTAAGGGCCTTTCCCCTAAAAGTCCCGTACGTTCCCTTTTTTTATGAAATTATACCATTTAAACTAATTTTTTTCCCCGATTGGAAATGATACTACCACATCTAGTTATGTCATTTCGAAGATTTTCACACTGACTGTGAATCATTTAAATTTGTTCACATTTTGACGTACACTGCCATGTAAATCATACATTTCGTCCTCGACCAACAACAACCGTATCGATTTAATTAATTAAATAAATTCAACGTCTTATCTTCCAACATCACAGTCTGCGCAATGTGCCCTGGCCGGGTTCTCACGTCGGCTGCCACGCTCTATCCGCACCCGAGGGTGTCGCCTGGCAGACTGCATGCCAATATATAGCTCTTCCATACCGATACATTTTACCGTGAGGTACTCGAGGTCCTGATCGTTGAAGGGTCCCATTGAACATCTCACGTCCAGCAGTTTGTAGTTGGTTGAGACGGTAGGCCTACGCCAAGTAGCATTGTTTTGTAGCCTAACAAACTTGTTCTTTTGACGATTTCTAGCCACATCAACATTGTTCAAAGCTCGACACATTGTCAAGTTGACTATTTTATCGAGTAAGATAGAATGTAATTCTCTACCAAAGGGGGTCGTGTAGGTTTAAAAAATTGATTTGACATGCGATCCAATTACGGTACTTGTCAAAATGCAATCCTCAAGAGGGTCATGCTAGCATTGTTTAGATTCTACAAGTGCTAGGTGTAATCTTATTAATTTTAAACGGAGAAAATTTGGTATTACCCCTTTTGGTATCTGCATCGTTTGTAAAAGCTCAGATCGCACAAAGCTATTTCTTTCTTTGCACCGCAGTGCACCAAATAGACTCACACGAGAAAATGTCTCCTCCCCGTACAGGCGAATAATGTTTTGTCTTAAGCTTTCGTGATCCATGGTTAATGTTTTAAGTATCTTTACGGTAAATAATCACGCACAGTATTATAGAAAATAACTTTTAATCCCGACGTTTCGAAAAACTAGGTTTCCATTTTCAAGGGAAAGGGTTTAAAAAAAAAATTCAATAAAACAACAACAGCATTACAAAAAAAAATAAATAGAAGAAACAAAAAAACACACTACCTTGCAAACATTGAAAATTAAAATCAATTGCAGTGAAACCCCAAAACCAAAAACACAGGTTGCATTGTCAGTGCGACTTCTTGTGACCATTCCAGCAGGCCTATCACTGTCTTCGTGTCTTGGTACCACTGGCAGCTCGTCTCACACTTTTCAAGAGCTGCAGTATGACTTCTATCATCCTTCTGATGGATTCCTCATTTCTAGACATGATGGCTGGCTCCGTCCGTATCGTCCCACGTTCGTCTAGAGCAGCAGACACTCGATCAGTCGTTGTACCGCTCTCTTTGACCACCTCTCAACCAAAACAGGCTTCCACCATTGAGCCAAACGTTTGCCATCGTCTCGTTTGTTTTAAAATTGAGTGGCGTTCTCAATTTCCACTGCCTCTCTGACGATCCGACTAGATAGATGGCTTAGATGGCTTATTATGGCAAGAGGCCTCATTCCGTCAAAAACAATAGAAGACCCTCCTTCTTGACATGTTGTGCCAAAGCAGATGTTGTTTCCATCTTTTTGAAAGGCGACTAGTGTTCCTGTAGGCGCATCGACATCAGTTTGTCCCAAAATATGTCTTCGAAAGTCTCCACACGGAATCTCGTAGACCCCCAACCCTCCAAATGAATCTTGTCTTTGTGGCAACCAAACATTTTCGCCTAAGTTCTGTCCCGTCGAAAAGACCGTCTTGATGTTTTCAATAGCCAGTAGTTTGCCAAATTTGGGCGTGTTCCCTCGAAAATATGGCAAAAATGCAGTGGCTCTTGGTTTGTCTACTGGTCGACTTGAGTTTGTCTGCTCTGGTTTTTTTTTCCCAAACCTTGTGGAACAACCGGTAGGAAACCCGTTACTTAGCATGCCTCACGTAAATCTTGCCTTCTTTTGTCTAAATGTTCTTCGTCAGTTATTCTTCGAGAAAGTGTAGCCAAAGTAAATGCTTTTGATTGAAGGGTTTCGAAAGGGTATGATGTGAAAAAAGCATGCAAATACCTATTGGTATGAGTTTTGGGTTTCTGTACACAGTGTGGCCCAAAACGGCCATCAGTTTCCTATTATCAAGGCATCAGAAAGCAATTTTACGTCTACTTCAACTTCCATGGTGTGAATTTATGTCAGAATGGATAGAGTTTTAGGTGGTTTAAAAAACTCGGTAGCTCTTCCCTTTCCCATGTTTTCCAAATTACAAAATAGTCGTCAACGTATCTCAACAAAACTCGAGGTTTGTAATGATACGATTCGAGTGCTCTGGCCCCGAAAACTTCCATATACAAATTTGCTACTACTGGTGATAATGGTGAGCCCATCGGTGCGCCTATGACTTGTTTATAGAACTTTCCTTCATAAACAGTATGTAGATGACATACAATGCTGGGGGGCAAAGTGCTACATGCTTTGCGACAGGGTATTTTTCTGAGATTATTTTCAAAGCTTCATCTACTGGTGGGCCTTCAAATTCCAACTCGACACCTTCTCGCGGTTTTGGCCCGTGAAAAGGGAGTTTCACTCCCTGAAACTAATGTCGAGCTCTGGGTCGTCGTCGGGGAACCCCTTCCCTTTGACTACCTCCCCGACGGCGACGACAAAGATAACACGGACGGATGATGACACAGACGGAGACGACCACGACGTGGGGGAACCCCTGCCCTCCCATATGCTTGTGGCTGGTTCTGACCAGCACAGGCCTGTCCACCCCTTGTCCCCCCGCGTCATCCCTTACGTCCCACCCTTCGTCTCGATTAGCCAAGTTGCATAAATATGAGACGTAAAGCAATATTTTATTATTATTTTCATCTACTGGTACCTTTGTCAAGAGAGAAACAACGTCAAAGCTCACCAGTATATCGCCTGGGTCTAGCCTGATGTTTTTCAAATTCCAACTCGACACCTTCTCGCGGTTTGGCCCGTGAATAGGGGAGTTTCACTCCCTGAAACTAATGGCGAGCTCTTGGTCGTCGTTGGGGAACCCCTTCCCTTTGACTAACTCCCCGACGGCGACGACAAAGACAACACGGACGGATGATGACACAGACGGAGACGACCACGACGTGGGGGAACCCCTGCCCTCCCCATATGCTTGTGGCTGGTTCTGACCAGCACAGGCCTGTCCACCCCTTGTCCCCCCGCGTCATCCCTTTCGTCCCTCCCTTCGTCTCGATTAGCCAAGTTGCATAAATATGAGACGTAAAGCAATATCCAATCCAAAAATCCAGAAGACTTATGAAATGTGCAGTGTTTTTCACGTAAGATTTGGCATCTTCAGAAAAGGGCTGCAAACAATTAGCGAGATGTTTTGCCAGAGCCTGTGTAGGTGATCCTACTGCACTGACAATCGGTCTTAATGGTAAGTTTGCTTTGTGGATCTTTGGAAGTCCAAGACCAAGACACGAAGACAGCGATAGGCCTGCTGGAATGGTCACAAGAAGTCGCACTCACAATGCAACCATGTGATTTGGTTTTGGGGTCACTGCAATTGGATCTTAATTTTCTATGTTTGCAAGGTAGTGTGTTTTTTTCTTTTATTCTTCTATTTGTTTATTTTTGTAATGCTGTTGTTGTTTTATTAAATTTTGTTTTATCCTTCCCTTGAAAATGGAAACCTAGTTTTCCGAAACGTCGGGATTAAAAGTTATTTTCTATAAAACTGTGCGTCATTAACCATGGATCACGAAAGCTTAACCGGTCGAAGAGAGTTCTTCCACGTAGTGACCGGTGCCCATTAAGGGGGCCCTCATGCACATTTCCCTTCTGCCCTCTTTTATAAATCACAAATCTATTCTCACCTTTTAATCTTTTTTATCTTATTCTTATCATCAGTGCTGGCCCCCTTAGTAATCCAAACGCTCTCCGCCGTGTTTGCCGTGCGGTGCGACCCGTGTCGGTGGAAAGGGGATCCTGCTGCTGAGAGAAGTGCAACCTGAGGGATGTATGGACCAACACGCAGCTTTGGCCCCTGCTTATTCTAGACGGGTGGAACAGGTTTAGCCCGACCTGTATCAATCGGCAAGTGTCGACATTTGTTGCACACATTGGGTTAGCTTAATTGCTATATCAATTGCGTATCCCTGGCGCCGTTTTCGACGTCCCATTTGAGGCTCCATGGAGGGTGGGGAGCGCAGTAGACGAAACAAACTAAATTCTATGTCTAATAAAAATTTATCTACAGGAATTAACTCTAAAAAGCGCAAAGAAGCATCATCAGATGAGAAAGTGCAGGTGGAAGACAACCATAGTATGTTTGTCACTCCCCTGTACCTTGTTGTCAAACCATCAGGGAGAACATTTTCCAAAGTGAATCCCTTGTTTATTGAAAAGACTCTAGAAGACATGTTGGGGGCTTTGCCCTCTGTAAAAAAGTTGCGTGATGGATCCTTGTTGATCCATTGCGCAACCGAGAAACAATCGAAAATATTACTGGAAGTGAAAACACTCTGCTCTCTGCCGGTTTCAGTTGATGGACATCACTCTCTTAACGTATGTAAGGGAGTGGTATTGTGTTTTGACTTATTGAATTGTTTGGAACAGGAAATAAATTAATACCCCGCCAATCACAAAGTTGTTGAAGTGACCAGGATTCAGAGTAGGAAAAACGGATCACTTGCTCCGACTCCTGCACTGATACTATCATTTGCTTTACCTCAGCTACCTACCGATGTCAAAATTGCTTTCTACCGTCTAAAAGTCCGTCCATATATACCAAACCCACTCCGTTGTTTCAAGTGTCAACGACTCGGCCACACACAGGCCAGATGCACATCAGAAGAAATTTGTCCAAATTGTAGTTTGCGCGCTCACTCCCCTCCTTGTCAGGAGAAGCCGTGCTGTGTAAATTGCAAGGGCCCACATTCTGCTCGATTACGCACATGCCCAATGTGGTTAAAAGAACAAGCAATCCTGGAATTATCAATCACGGAAAAAATTTCCCCTCTTGAGGCACGACGGCGCATTGGTTCGGCACAGCCAGTAACCTCTTCCGTTTTCATTTGCATCGGTAGTACAGAGTTCTTCCTCCAGCAGTAGAGAGGCAGAACTTCTGGCACAAAACCACGCTTTGCAGGAGACGGTTCAACAGTTGTCTAAAACTGTGCAACAACAGGCAAAACAAATTGAAACCTTGACTAGTCAACTCGGTGAAGTCCTTGAATTTTTAAAAAATTCAAGAAATTCAATGCCGAATGTGATTCCTAATAAACACTGCTCACCTTCAGAAAAGCAAAATGCTGTTACATCAACGCCGCAGATACAACCAGCACGATCTCCTTCAGTGGAGGGTTGTGTTTCTGCACGTAAGCAGAGCGCACCAGTAGCAACATCTTCCAGCACTACTACTAGTGCATTTAAAAAAATATCACACAACAACAGTGGATTCGTTGATTCCCACTGTTGTTCTTCAACGTGCTCAAACAAATATGGGCACAAAAAACAAAAAATTGATCGAAGAAAGTTCAGTTCTTCGGAAGAGGACATGGTTTCTGATCCGCTAATGGACCAGAAGCCAGAAACTCTTTTGAGAAACTTAAATGGTGTAAATAGCAAGTCTTCACTCATCACCTAGGCTTCTTGGATACCACACTCGCTAGATAAACTTCTCATTAATATTTTTCAAACTTCAAATACCACCCACATTATAGCCAACTTTATCTCGTGGAATTGTCGAGGTTTCTACACAAACCGAGAAGAACTGCAGATCATTGCTAGAGACACACAACCTAAGTCATTCTACTTCAGGAAACTCTCTTTAAACACACTGACAATCCAAAATTCAAACACTACACAATACACCGTCTCGATTTCACTGATGGTGACCGTGCACAGGGGGTGTCGCCATTATGGTACATGACTCTGTGCATGCCAATCATGTTAATATTAATTCTCGTCTTCAAGTTATTGCAGTTACAGCACATCTGACAACTCCTATCACCTTTTGCTCTATATACATACCGCCATCTTTCACTTTACTAGAGGTGATATGGAAGCAGTAATTGCTCAACTGCCAAGACCGTTTATATTGACTGGCGATTTTAAATGCTCACCATGTAGACTGGGGCTCAACGACATCAGACCGTAGAGGCGATGTTATGGCAGATTTCGTACAGAACGCAAACGTTTCCCTCCTAGATTCGGACCAGTTGACACATTTCACTTCTTACACTGGAACCTTATCGGCAATAGATCTTGTGATGTGCACAATAATCCTGTCCCTGGACTTGGGAGTTATTTACGTTGGATAATCTGCACGGTAGTGACCACTTCCACTTGAGATACATTTCGCAACAACCGACCAGTGTTCCGCCCAGAACACGATGGAAATTACATCAAGCTGATTGGGGCAAATATCAAGACCTGAGTGAGTCCTGCATTGCAAAAAGTAGACTTCACTCGTTTTCGTGATTCCAACGAACTTCTGGCTGAAGTTTGCCAATGTTTACTCGATGCAGCATCTGTTGCCATACCATTGACTGCCGGTAAACAGTCGCCAACCTGTTCCATGGTGGAACAAAGATGCGCAGACGCAATAAAGCCCGAAAAAAAGCTTACAGACAATTTAATACATACCCTACTTCTGAGAACTTGATAGCCTTCAAACGCCTGAAGGCCAAGGCCGTTATATCATTAACTGAGTAAGAAGAATTCGTGGAGGACTACGTCTCCACTATTACCCATAATCTAAATTCCAGCACAGTGTGGAAGAAGATTAAGTCTATTTGCGGACGCTTAATGTCTTCTATTCCGGCCATCCTGACAATGGGGCGCTTGTTTCTTCACCGCATGACGTAGTGTCGGTGATTGCCAGTCACTTTGCTTCGGTAAGCAGCAACGCTCGCTATGATGCAGTCTTTCTTCAACGGAAACGAAGAGCGAACAACAACGGCTTTCATTTGCTTCCGACAATACTGAAATTTACAATCGGCCTTTTACGTGTTGGGAATTGCAAACTGCCATCAACGCCTTAAGGAAAACGGCCGCGGGCGAAGACAAGCTCCACAATGAAATGTTCATCCACCTGACTGACCAATCTCTTGAGATTATTCTGCTCTCCCTAAATTCGTTATGGTTATCGACGGATTTCCTGACGTTTGGCGTAGGTCTATTCTTATTCCGCTTTTTGAAACCAGTAAAGATAAAACCTTACCCGGCTCTTATCGACCCATATCTCTAACTAGTTGCTTCTGCAAATTGGTTTGAGAGATGGTCAATAACGCCTGATGTGGCTTTTGGAAATCTCGTGGCTTGCTTACTAATGTTCAGTGTGGATTTCGACAGCGACGAGTTCAATCGACCACCTCGTGCGTTTGAAACCTTCATCCAGAAGGTTATGTGGCTAACAGCACGTAATAGCTGTACTCTTTGACATAGAGAAGCCATATGACACAACGTGGGCGCTATGCCATATTCCAACAACTTCACGAGTGGATTTCAAAGGTCCTTGCCCAGTTCATCCAGAACTTTCTTTCATGATAGAACATTTTAAGTACGGATAAATAACATTTTATCAGACCATATGAAACTGCAAACGGGAGTTCCTCAAGGATCTGTCCCTTCGGTTCCCCTGTTTGCAGTCGCAATTAACAGTGTCACCTCGTGCATACCTAAGTTCATCATGTCCTACTTATTCGTCGACGACTTGGGGATTTTCTATAGTCGGTCAACATTTCCGTTGCGAACGACATCTACAGATTGCATTGAACAACATCGGTGATTGGG
The DNA here is from genome assembly GCA_024449915.1 of Sweltsa coloradensis. Classification (NCBI taxonomy): domain Eukaryota; kingdom Metazoa; phylum Arthropoda; class Insecta; order Plecoptera; family Chloroperlidae; genus Sweltsa; species Sweltsa coloradensis. The sequence continues at coordinate 35,425 of JAMZAV010010700.1, forward strand.
CCCGAGCACGCGCACAAAATTTTCTGCCGATAAAAACAATGCATTCACTTTTGTTGCAGTCGGATATGCACGTAGATCCACGTCTTACCCTTAACGGTGTGCACTTGAATTTAAACCACACGTTCGCGTTTCTTGGCTTGGAGTTTAAATACTAACTAAATTGGAGATACCACGTCACGAATTGCGCAAACGATGTATGTTGAAATTAACATCCTTAAATTTCTTAGTAACACTTCATGGGGTGCGGACGACATGTCTTTTGCATATATATGCTCACTGGTTAGTCCGTAATGGTCTATGCCTGTTGGGTCTACTCGTCGGCCCGTGATTTCATCTTGAAACTTTCGATACTGTCCACCACAGTGGTCTCCGGCTGCGCTGTGCATTTCGGACGAGCCCCGTCCTCAGCCTGTATGCTGAGGCAGGAATGACTTCCCTCGCAGAAGACGGAACTACTTGTTGGGCAGATACGTATTGAAGATCCGGGCAATGTGTAACCACCCATCTCATAACGCTCTTTTTTGATGAGAGATTTGTCCGTCACTTCGATACCAAACCTTTGGCGACCCTGTCCCTGTCGAATTACGTTGTAGACATCTTTTTAGAATTTTAAATTTTGATGTACTCAATCTATTGAGTTTTCGTTTTGAGCCGAACCCTCCATGGCTACTTCCGGAACATGAAATTCGTTTCGACCTTTGCCGATGTAATAAGTCCACAACATCAGATGTAATTTTCAAACTAGTTTTCAAGCTTTTTGTCACGAATACCATACCTTTAAATTCCTTTTCACTGATGGATCTAAACCGCTCGAAGGTTGGTTGCGCTTACTATTATGGCGGCAGTGTGTGTTGGTTTCAGACCTTCATGACATGTTTCTGTTTTTTACTGCTGAATATATGCCATACGAGAAGCTTTGAGATTATATTATGAAACAAAGATGCGGAAGCTTAATGGTATGTTCAGATAGTTTAAGTGCACTTCAGCCTCCACGTCATGTTCTCTACTCACCATTTAGTAATTGACATTCAGTTCTTCATGAGAAACTTCATGCGAGAGGCTACAAAATCATGTTCTGCTGGGTCCCTGTCATGTAGGTATCTCTCTGGCAACTAGGAGGCTGACTTGGCAGCCAAGGCTGCAACGCAAAAGCATCACTGATTTTGACCTCGTACCTGTTCCTGATGTCCACATGGGTTCAAGAACCATATGTTGAAACTAGTTCAGGATTGTTGGAATGCTTTGCAGAATAATAAACTGCGCCGTGTGATGCCCTGTCTTTCACTGAAAGTACGACCCCCTTCTTCATACTTTCTCGTCGTGAGAAGTTGTATTGCCTATCTTTTTACCAAGATAAGATTGCTCCGATTTGCGACACGTGTGATGTGTTGCTCTCCGTTCATCATTTGTTGACTGACTGCTCTAAGTATGATGGTTTGAGACTCCATTAATATAAATCTATCATATGAGAACTTTTTGTCTTATGAAAACAGTGAAAACTTATCAGATTTCTAAACCTTAGCAATCTGATCGACAACTATGACAGTTCATATAAAAATAAAAAATCCAGGAAGCAATGTTGACTTGCTATTTATATGACGACGTTGGCAACGGTTTCCTGATAATGATTATAATTTTGATTTTGTAATTTGACATTTTCTACATATGACAACTTTAGCATGTATTCCTTTTCCCGATTTGGCTGTCTCAATTATATCGACCTTGGCAATTCTTTTTATGACATGATATGAAAACCACATTTAACTTTTAACCGTATTTTACATTCATACATAGGTAACTAATATCTGGAGGCGCGAATATCTTTGCCGTTGAAGCGCCCTAAAACTAAAACTAAAACTAAAACTAAAAAACTAGATGTTTTTTGGTAAAACTGTTTTTCTCTTTTTCTTTGAACATTCAGTTTTGTTCTTTTCTAATGCTACATTGTCTATATCTTTTTATCTCTTAGCAAAGAACTTACTTTTTGTTTAAGTGTATCCAAATATTCGTGAATCAATTTGTTCAGTGTTTCATGTTTTGTGTGAACCTTGATTCTTTCAAATATATTTTGGCGGTATAGTAACACATTTTTAGATCGATTACCCATTCGCAATTGTTCCAATCTACCGATATCTTTTCTTAACTCATCGATTCTCCCAATGAGTCGCTGTTCTTATTTCGGAATTTTCTTCTCTTGTTTTGTCTTTGAAGAAGTCGCAGATTTTACCTTTAAGCCCAAGTATCTAACATCACTGCTACAGCTGCACAGTGAATTGCCGCATGAACGTCTGCAATTGATAGTTCGTCTTGTGTGTATACTGATAAAATATGTGTGTTCATTATGTGTACCGCTGTTTTCATTTCCTTTGAATGCTTGGGTTTAGGTATGTATGGTCTTTTGTTTGGTTCTACGTGCGCAAACTCTGACATGGCTGTTGCAAATGCTAAAGCTAGGATGTTCTTTAGATGGATAATGTCAGGTGTATTTTCTAATGCGTTATTCATATCTACCTCTTGTGTTTGATCGTCTAGTCGTTTGGGATTATTATTATTATTATTATTATTATTATTATTATTATTATTATTATTATTATTATATTATTATTATTATTATTATTATTAAGCGAGCGAAGCGAGCGTTTCCATTTGACTCTGCCGGAAAAATTAGTCAACTGGTTTTTTTTTTTTTTTTTTTTTTTTTGTTTTTTTGTTTTTGTATGTCTCGCCATAACGTTCGAACGGAGGCTCGGATCGAGTTGAAATTTTGACCATCCGCAAGCTTCGTTCTCGATTGAATGCCATTAGTTTTGTGGCAAAATCGTTCAAAAAGTTAAAAAGTTACATTAAAGTTAATCGAAAGTTTTTTTCTAAAACTTAACGGGGAAAAATCTGAGATAGCCAAATCATTTAGAATGTCCGTCCGGTCACGAATATGTTAATTTTATTTTGATCCGATAAGTAGTGTAGATGGAAATTACATTATAACAAAAGTAACGTTGCCATGGCAACGAAAAGACGCGCGAAGTTTCTAATGCACTGCCACCTAGAAGTAATCAAAATACTTTCGAGGAAGACGTCTATTATTTGTCAACAAATAGTTTTCCCAAGGAGTCAAGGTCCTCTAGATGGCGGTGGATTTTGTTCACAAAGTAAAGGTTTACACACGGGTTTACCCAAATACCTTGGCAATAATAAATAATATTGGAAACAGGGCCCCTGTGGACAGCGAACGTCCGAAAATTTTAAAATTTTAAAAATGTGCATGTGGGTCTAGCTATAGCACGTGCTCGCTTATCAACGCGTCCAACTGAGCGTTTCCTAGTTATTATTATTATTTTTAAAGTCAAGTCAAGATAAAGAGACGGGGGACATTGTTTCAACTGAAGTAAACAGGCTGTACGATCTATATGGACTTATGGTCTCAAGACGATCTTGAAGGTGTTGATTGGACATGTGAAACTACGGACAGTCTGGACGATTGGGTGCAAAGAAAATTGTAAAGGTATAATTGTTTTTCCACTTAAATATTAGATCTATAAGGAAAAATTGGGACGAACTACTCGTGGTTTTGCAAAACCAGATAAATAAATTCATATATTAGTCTTAAGTGAAGTTAATGTTTTAGAAGAAAGCTCAGTGTATCAAATAGATGGTTTATAACGTTATTGTAAACTACGACTTAAAAAGAGGGGGGGTGGATTAATACTATTTGTTAGCAAACTGTGAGGTTTGACTAGAAGATGTATTATTTTCATAGTTTTGAAGGGATTTGTGGTAACCTATGATAGGAGCAGGAAGGGGTTATATCACTGTTATGTGTATATAGACCTCCTGATTACAATACAAAATTAGAGTTTATTAACCGAAATAGAAAAACCATTGGATGCAAAATAAAAAAAACATTGCATATATTTGGTGATTAAAATATTGATGTACTCGATCATAATGATGTCAGAGTTCTTTGAATAAAGCGTGTTTAGCAACTAGTGGGTTTGTACAGTGTGTTACTGCAGCAACGCGAGAGGAAATAGTTAATAATGGGCTAGCAGTACCTGTATAGACCATGTTTACATCCGAGGTATTGACCTAGATGTCAAAACAGCGGTATATGCAACAAAGATTAGCGATCACTATATGAAGTTGCATCCACAGGAATTGCCCTTTTTCATATAAATACAATAACGAACCAGTTGCGAATAAATGTATGAACGAAGCTAAATTAGGGGAATTTTTTTAAAAAACGCATGAAATGGGATAATTATTATCACCCAAGAAGTGTATTCCCCCTTATACGAATCAATCCAGAGCAATTTTAAAATAGCCTACGATGTGGCTTCTAATTTTAAAGAGTCGAAAGTTAAAAGAAGAGTGAATAAAATGTGGATGACGAAGAGTTATTAAAATCAGTAAAGGAAAGAGATCGCGCTTTTTCAAAGGTGGAAAAAATGTCCGCAATTCAGTGTATTTAAAAATAAATTTTAGAAGAGATTATAATAGGTTAAGAAATAGAACAAATAACATATAATCGATGGTAAACGACATTACTATGTACATGCATTAGAACAGAGTAAAGACTGCAGAAAAGAAACGTGGCAAAAATATAAATGAAATAATGGGTCGGAAAAGGAAATATACAGTGAGGAAGTTATAAATAAATTTTTAGGTAGACATGATTAAATTCCAAACATTGCTAATAATTTTGCAAATACCTTTGTAGATGAAATTAAAAATATTGTTCACATTTGCGACATTAAGTGTGTAGATAACAATATTAGAGATAATGCATACGAGCAACAATTACAGTCGATATACATGCCTCCTATTTCAGCGACCGGAGTCAAGAAATAATACTTAAAATGAATAATAATAAAAAGGCAGTATTGACGGAATTAGATTTAAAGGATTTGCAAAATATAGTTGATGAGATCAGTCCAGTTATTGCCCTATTTATTAACTTATCCTTGAAGGAGGGTATTATTCAAGAAACATTAAAAACATCTGTTGTCAGGCCAATTTTAAAAAAGGGGCGACCATTTGAAATTGTCAATTATGGGCCAATGGCCATTATGTGTAGCATTGAAAAAATACTTGAAAGATACGTGGCAAATTGCTTAATAGATTACATGACGAAATTTAAAATATAAACGAACAACAAAAATGGATTTCAAAGAGGAAAAAGTACAGTTGACCTTTTGGCATCCTTTTCTGACCTAGTTAATACTAAGCTAGAACGAAAATTTTAACATTTATGTATGTTTATCGATTATAAAAAGCATTTGACACCCTTGATTTTAATAAGCTGCTAGATGCGTTGAAAGTATTGGGTTAGAGGTACATTGTTAAATTGGTTTAAAAATTATTTATCGAGCAGAAGTTAATTTTAAGAATAGGGGAAGTGTATAGTGAAGCAAAGTCATGTAGCAGTGGCGTACCACAAGGCTCTATTTTAGGGCCTCAACTTTACTTAATATATGTAAATATTATGGTTAAGTATATTATTAAGTGCATTGCTTTTTGCTACGCTGATGACTTTGCTTTAGTGTCTATCCATGAAAACGTAAAAATTGCAGAAAAATACTTGCAAAATGATTTTCTAAATTTACTCAGGTGGAACCATGACGTAAGGCTAATCGTAAAAATTGAAAAAACAAGATTGTGGACATTTCTATGCCGCTAAACGCGGTTCGAAATACTATATCAATGTTTTTTTGCCCACAATTATGAATGCTTACATCTGAACGCGGGTAAATTGATCTGGATTGTTCGTGTGATACATCAATTGCAACTGTTTACAGCCATCCGTATTTTGGGGGTTGGAGATGGATAGTAACTTTAGTTGGAATATACAAGCTGAGAAAAAAAATGTAAAAGCTTAAATCATGCGCTTACCAATTATATGCAGTTAAAAGTATTTTACCATTTAAATATGTAAAGATGGTTTATATAGCCCTTGCAGAGTCGGTTATTTCCCTTTCGGTCTGTTAAATTTGGGGGAAAAGCTTCGTTATCACAGCTAAATAGCATAATCTCTATTCAAAATAAAAATAATGAAGATGATCACTTTTGAAAATAATTTAAACACTTTGGAATGTTATAGACTACAAAACGTTTTACCTTTACAAAATTATTCACTTATAAATTAGTTTTTAAAAATTTTTTCGTTAATACTCACAAAAATTGTATAAACCACACTACTTCTACTCGCTCCAAATCTTCGGAAGTATACCAGTTGCACGGTTGCAAATAAGTATGGTAAAAGACACTAAGCTACACTATCCTTTCTTTTTTTAATAGTATTCCAAAGAACATCAAGATTTAGAGACTATTTAGAAAACAAAAGAGAGCTAAAGGCATTTTTATTACGAAAAAATGCAGTGAAGTTAGGGTTGTTGTGTATTTTTTATACTAAGTGTTTCATAATTTAATGTACATGAATTGCACTATAATTTTCACTGTTCTATTCAATGTTTATTCACTGTATTATCTGCAAAATGTTGCTTCACAAAAATGTTTTTTGGCTAGTATAAGTATTTTAAATTTTCACATTAATTTCTTGTTTTTAAACTACTATTTTAATCTTTTATTTTAGTGGTATGTATTTTTATTTTTATTTTATTTTTTATTACACGCTGAGTCATTCACTGCTTACTGATACTTACTGTTTACTTCACTTATTATTGTATTGCTATCTAGAATTTTTGAAATATTGAATTAGTTAAAATCCATTATTTCACATGCATGATTTCTTTAATGTAACATTTTCCACAGTTAAGCTGTCCTGTGCAGCTTGTGGATGGCCGAACTTGTTTGATAAAAAAAAAGTTAAGAGATATGTAATTCAAAAAAAAAAAAAATATATATATATATTATTATTATTAAATTTTTATTATTATTATTATTATTATTATTATTATTATTATTATATATTACACAGGAACAACAACAACAAAAACAACAAAAACAACCCGGAGCTACAACTACATCAACGACAACAAAAACAACAACAACAAGTGTTGACGTCATCCTCTCCAAAACCCGGGGAGATAACTACCCCCCCTCCACCACGTGTGCCACCCCAGCCAATCAGAAGACACCCCACGGAGGGGTGTTCGGCTGAGGCTGAAAAACTTATCAGCCTCAGTTCTCATGAATATGTTTCCCACGAGGTAACGAAAAGTCGAGGTACGTATAATGTTTACTCGCGCGCGGCGAAATAACCCGAAACTATACACGTTTTTATTTAATATTAACGGGCCGCGAAAATTTAAAAAGTGAATCATCATTTTTATTTTTATTATTATTATTATTATTATTATTATTATTATTATTATTATTATTATTATTATTATAATTATTTACACAAGTATTTTGGGCGGGACATTTCGCCGCGTCGAAAATGCTTCTTTGACGTTTCGCGGAGGCCGTTTTTCAGCTCAACTATGTGGTCTTTCCCCAGAAAAAAAGAAATTAAATCTAGAAAACTTACAAAATATAAGACAAGACAATGCGTTACATAGAAAAACAAAATAACAACCAATCAAAGTTACCAATAACCAGGCCCCTGCCTTCTATAATATGCAATACGTTGCCATTTGTTTTTGGCCTATTAAAAGCCCTGTTGATGATTGCATTACTGTAGCCATTGTTCAATAATGCTTCTCTGAGTAAAACCTTTTCCCTTTCTAAACTTGCTTCGTCTGACAGTCGGTTAGCGCGCGTTAAATGCGTGTTTATAACAGACTGTTTCTGTGGAGGGTGGTGATGGGATGTTTTATGCAGGTACAAGTTGGTATGAGTGGTTTTACGAGCGTGGCCTGGTATATTTCCTCTCGTTAATAGAATATCCAAAACAGCTAGTTGGTCTGGGTTGTAGTCGGGGAACTTTCCACTCGACACCTTCTCGCGGTTTGGCCCGTGAATAGGGGAGTTTCACTCCCTGAAACTAATGGCGAGCTCTGGGTCGTCGTCGGGGAACCCCTTCCCTTTGACTACTTCCCCGACGGCCACGACAAAGACAACACGGACGGATGATGACACAGACGGAGACGACCATGACGTGGGGGAACCCCTGCCCTCCCCATATGCTTGTGGCTGGTTCTGACCAGCACAGGCCTGTCCACCCCTTGTCCCCTGACCCCTTGACCCCCTTGAGTTTCCCTCCCTGAAACTAATGGCGAGCTCTGGGTCGTCGTCGGGGAACCCCTTCCCTTTGACTACCTTCCCGACGGCGACGACAAAGACAACACGGACGGATGATGACACAGACGGAGACGACCACGACGTGGGGGAACCCCTGCCCTCCCCGTATGCTTGTGGCTGGTTCTGACCAGCACAGGCCTGTCCACCCCTAGTCCCCCCACATCATCCCTTACGTCCCTCTCTCGTCTGCGATTAGCCAGTTGCATAAATATGAGACGTTAAGCAATATCCAATCAATCTTTCTTGAAAAATGTTGGATAAAATTCAGGAAATGTCTCTAAGGTATAGTCATTTGCAAAAATAAAACTAACAAATCATTCTCCGACATTAAAACAATATTTATTGTTGAGATATGCAAAAACAATTTACAAGATTAAGACAAATTTACAGTTGGAATAATTGAGGGCAATGTTCCGAAAAGCTTGTCATACTGTTCTTTATCACTTATGTACTGCTTTCGCAATTTAGCCTCCACCGGGTAGGACTGGAGATTTCCTCGTTTTAGAATGTCTTATACGTTGGACATTTTGAATGACCGACAATTTAGCATTGAAATCCTTCAAAGACCACATCTGATCGACACTGATTCGTCGCACTTCCGTTGTCTTGCCTGGCGAACGGTCGGGCCTGGAACTAGGGGGGTGCGAGTCGGGGATCGCGTCAGACGGGCTGGCACTGTCGCGAGCTGGCGCAACTGGTTCTCACTAGGCATCGACCTGGACCCCTCGATAATTTCCAGGGACCACCGTGACAATTTTCCCTCATTTCCGTCCTCGTCTGAGTCACGTGAGATGTCTGTTGATTTGCTGTTCACTGCTTTTTTTTG
>JAMZAV010010701.1:0-22091 GCA_024449915.1 Sweltsa coloradensis
CAATAAAAGATTGTGTTAAAAAGAAAAAATGACAAAATACAAATCTTTTTAAAAATGTTTTTTCACCATTAAGAGTTAGGATGCTTTCATAGTTTTCACATTGAAATAGCCCATCACTCTCAAGTCAGTAATTAGGCATCAAATTAGGTTAGGTGGTGTCTTACTTAAAACATTTTATTTTTATTTATTGATTTTTAGAATATTAATTTATATTTATAGGTTTTTTGAAGGTTAAATGCAATGAAGTCAAAAGAAGAAAATGATTAACAACAAACTGAACTGAATTGTAAAATAAGTTCTACATTATTTTACATGAATTTATGTCTGGGAATACCTTTGTCCTTGGTGTAGCAGACGAGAAGCGATGTGTGCGCTGGCAGACCGAACACTTCGTTGCTAGCGAGAGTGACAAAGCTGGCGATGGTGTGAGCGATACATGTGCTTCCAAAAGATCGTCGGCTCAGGGTCGGCAGGGGAGCCCACGTAAGACCCCCACACGAGACCTTTCACATCTGCCATCACATCCCGCTGGAACCACATCCACATAATTTTAAGAACAAGTGGGTCAACAACAACATGGATCACCATCTTATTTCGACAAAATATCATGATTATCACTACAACTAAGGGTTAATGTTACTTTCATCGCTTTAACCTGAAGAAAATGCATTAGAATTAACATAAATATTTCTTTTGTGTGATTTTTAATGTTTCTAGAATACGAGGCTATAAACATCTGTCATCTTGATGTCTCACTCATGAGTATTCGTTTCGTTCTGGCGACGCTCGGTGCGCTATATTCACAAAACTATCACTCGCTGACGTTATATAACAGACCAAGGGGAAACATGGCGGCCCTATTTAACTTTAGCATTTGGCCTATTTCTATGTATTAATGGATTCACCAAACACTGCATAACGTTAGTGCAGGCTTATTTCTAGTGTAGAAATCAATTAGGGCCAGTTTTTCTAGTGACATAAATAGAGCAAGCCGTCCACTCCTTGCCCGTGTAAGCTTTGTGTATTGGTGTGCCTTTTAGAACAAATCTGAGGTTTGCCGAGCGAGTGTCGTTGGTGTTGGTAAAAGATTACCCTTGATTATCTTCTGAAGCCGATCGTACATGGTACACATAGCCTATAAATACTGTTACATGACAAAGCAAATAAAATACCTATGCAGGACAATTACAAATACATTCAAATTAGGGATGGGCAAAAGCGGTGATCTTACTACACGTGTACACGTGGCTGTACACGATGTATATGTATATTTTAAGATATCTGAAAAAAAGTTGTACTGTACATGTTTATTTATTACTGTATATTTTTATTGCAATTGAACAGTAAACACGGCGACGGCGTTCGGTTCAGTTATCAGTCAGTAAATGACGTGGCTGATGTTTCATTGACCTAGAAAGTTAAAAGGGTGATGGTATGGTTGAGGCTTGCTTGCGTGAGAAGAGGGCGGGGGGGGGGGGGGGGGGGGGGGAGAGATAAGACTTGTGATTTACCATAGTTCCCGTAATACTGAATTGTGCAGCAACTCCTTCGCGCACAGTCGGCATTAAAACCTTCTTTCCCGCGTCTATCTATCAAAGAACTTCACTCAAGAGATATTCTAAACAATCAACAGTCATGCGTCACTGACTCAAATCTCAACACGCGTAAACAACTAAGCGGGCGGCGGGCGACGAGCGACTGCGAGCGGTCTGGAACCATCTGGAATGTGTTGGCCGGTCAGGGGGGGGGGGGGGAGGGGGAAGAGGGAAGGCCACCGTGGCAAGGGGATCGCAACCAACTTACCGTTTGCGGGAAGGCGGCGGCGGCTGACTGAAAGAGCTCGTATTTCAAAATAGAATTATTGAAATCTGAAATCTCGACGACTGAACAATGTCAATTGAAAGTCGAGTGTATTCTTTTTAAAAATTATGTAACGTGTACACGTAGACGGACGTGTACACGTCTCATCCTAATTCAAATTGATATTATAAAATATGTATGTCATAACAAAAATCAAAGTTGAAGGGTTAAGGAATTCATTAAGGGATAAAATGATTTCTCTAGGAAGAGCTTTTTTTAGGACAAACTTTGTGTGATTTAGAATTTCGTATTTCGTGTGGGTGCTTGTTGTAAAAGGAGCCTGTACTGCAAAGTTACTGGGGAATACTTTCATAAAATGGAAGTTAAAAGAACGGATCGATAACATTAGCTATGTTTTGTGTGTTGTGAATGTGAATGATTGAGTTAGTGGGGGAAAGTTCAGGGTTAGCATGGACTTGTGTGGTCTGGATAGAATTAGAGTTGAAATAAGAGAGACAATGTGCAATTGTGGAAAGTTGTTCCTATAACATGTCCTCCTAAATTGACCTGCAATTAATATAAAAGCTTGCTTTTGTACGCATGGACTAATGAGACCCTGAAAAGTACACCATAAGAAAGGATTAAATTAATGTATGCATGATATAGATGGTTTGCTTGCAATCATTTTAAATCTTTATAGCTTGAAGCATCCACCAGGCATTCTAGGAGACTTATAATGCTAAATGCTTGAACAGACCATCATTCACAATTATTTAGCTCTGTCTTAATTTAAGTTTTGAATAGGCAATATTTCTGGTCGCCTCTCGACTTCAAAGTAAAACAAATTGTTATCTTCTTAGTTCTTACTTAAACTGGGAACATGAATAAATATGTTTCAGTGGGGCAAGGTACAGATGGACGACAGTCGACAGCTTACCGTAAAAACGTTGGGCAGGTGGCACAGACACACATAGATGAGGACACAAAAAGACTTTTGTAAGGTGTTCATGAAGCTTCCATTAGTATTTTAAAAATCAGGTCTGCGAAATCGGATTTTGCATTTACCCGGAATTTTGATTATTCATTGTTGGCAAAAAATGCCATATTTGACTGTCCATTATCAAGCACGAAATTGCATTTGTGGAAAAATACTACTATCTATAACCTGTCAACAGATCACATACTGGACAAACTCTCTGAGCCAGATATAAGAGAAACCTACGGTTACCGAATGTCCGATGGAATTGATGCAACCAGTGTTCTAGGATTTGCCGATGACTTTGTAGTAGCGGCGAAAGATATGGATTCAGCTATTCTCAAATTGCTCGTGGACGTTTCCGTGAAATCGGTCTTTCAATCAATCCCAGCAAATGTGCTGCAATAGTTATAAAGAACGGGAAGTTAGTGGAAAATATTCTCTATATTGACCAGGATATGCAATTAAAATCGTTGTCCCCAAATGAAAAAAATACCGTATTTACGTGTTAATTTTGCACAAACTCTCGTTTTCGACGCCGATTCAGTTACCAACAAACTGCGAACAACTTTGGACAATTAAGCCTTATCACATCTTTTAAATGCAAATCAAAAACTTAAAATTTTGAACCAGTTTGTTGGTCCAACTTTAATATACCCTCTTCAAAATGCGCCTCTCTCTCAGTTACCAAATCCTTCTTGTCTGAAAGGAAATTCTGCAGCTCCCTAACGATGTACCAGATTCAAAGATATATTGCAGTAGGAAGTATAAAGGTTTGGGTATCATGAACGCAAGATGGGAAGCCTTTATTCAACACTTTAATATTTGTAACACGTTGCAAAATGTTAACAATGTGCATGTAAATTTTGTGAGGAATCTGGCAGCAGAGAAAGACATTTGTATATCTACTTTGGGACTAGAAATACCCGGAACGTCCGTTAACAGCGATTCAACTGTCAGGAACCTACGAGATCATCTTCGTGAACAGGAGTATGCTAAATGGTGTAGTCTGTCGCATAAAGGTAAGGGAGTCGTTCTATTTCAAGAGGTAACACCTGCAAATAAATGGATCCACAATAAAGAAGGTCTATCATGCTCGGAATGGAGAGACGCCATAAAAATGACGTGTAACGTTGTTCCCGTGAGAACTGTCCCTGGAAGGAGCCAAGGTACTACCCGCTGCAGACACTGCAGTGAGTTTGAAACCCTTGCACATGTACTTGGCTCCTGCAAACATGGTGAACTAATGCGGAACTCACGTCATAACGAGGTGCGCCAAAAAATCGCGCAAGCTCTCCGGAACCGGAAATTTGAAGTGTATGAAGAAGTTCACGGGATATCTTCTACAAGTGGCACACGACGCATTGACATAATCGCCATTAACCGTGATAAAAAAGAAGGCTTCATTTTTGACCCAACAGTGAGATTTGAAGACCACAAGGGACAAGCAGAGGAAGTGGATCTCGAGAAAAGAGGCATCTATGAACCGACTGTGAACTATTACAAAGACCATTATGATTTAAACACAATAAGTGTAACAGGGCTAATGATAGGAGCAAGGGGGACAATTCCATTATTTTTTTAAACTTTTAGGAAAAAAATTTGTATTACAAGTAGTTTGAGGGATGAGATTGTTTATGTGTTCTGCGATGGTCCATTCGTATTTTTAGAAACCACTTATATAGTAAGTAGGTTATATTTTAGATGTTTGTTAAATGTAAATTTTTAATTTCAATGTATTATTTTTATCAATTGTTTGTTATTCTGTGTCGCAAGGCAACAGCTCTGGCTGCAGAGACCAATAAAGGTTCTTTATTATTATTATTCTGAGCACATTGAAATGACTTCTATAACAGAACAGTCCGATTACAACCAAAGTTTTAATCCAATATGGCTGCGAATTTTTAATATCCACAACATCAAAGTGAATAAATGTCACAAAAAGAGTGTTAAAACACAGCATGTGAATATTAGGAATTAGCAGTTATATTGGATTAAAACTTTGGATGTAATCGGATCGTTATTTAAATCATTTTAATGTGTAGAAAAAAAATTAGCCTCAAATGCAATTTAGTGCTTAATAATAGACAATCAAATATGGCATTTTTGAGGAAATACCAACAATGGAAGAAAAAAAAAATACGGGTAAATGCAAAATTTCATTTTGCAGAAAATTTTGCAGACCTGATTTTTTTAAATACGAATGGAAGCTTTCATGAACACTGTACAGAAGTCTTTTTGTGTTTAAACCAATTTCTCTTGGATTTGTGTGGACAAGAAAGGGTTGTTAAGTATTGCCAAAAGGCAAAAATGGATATTAATGTTTAAGTTTTCACTCTCATGTTTAATGACAAGCCTAGTATGAAGAAGGGATGACATGGCAGAATTGATCAATCAATTCCGGATCGTTTTCTGTCTGCATCGATTCCAAATTGGAGGAATCGATTTCTCACTAGACAGTTTAAACGTTCGCGTCGTGTTTTGAGGCGTAGCAGAGCGATGCACCACGTGTCCACTGTCCCTCCACTACCGCCAGGGGCCAATCGTACACAAAGGCAGGCAGTACGGTCAACAGGCGATGACGCAATGTGAAATACATCGTTTTGTGTCGTACGGCATGCGAGACACGCCTTCACTATAACTGCGGGAAAACGACCGCGGAAATATCTACGCTTATCATGAGTTCTGCGGAAAAAGACCACCAAAATAACTGTGCATACAATTAAAAAATTTTTTCTTGGGAATCGATTCTTAGGTCACAATGATCGATAATCGATGTCATCCTAGTATGAAGCTTGAAGTTAATTATCTTTGAATTCAAGATTTGAGGGTACTTCAAGTGTTATTGTGTGGTGTTGGTTGGTTTGAGGGTAGTTACATACCACGGCTGTGGTGGGGGAGTACGAGGCGAGGGCTTGTATCACCATCGGATGAGGAACACGCATCAGCTGTCGCGGAGTTTGACCGTAGGTCCTCGTCATTGTCTTCCATGCGGAGCGAACCAGTGGATCAGTGATAGTCTCCACGTCAAACCCAGAGTAGGTCTAAACAAGAGCAAGACAACCTTGGTTTCAATTGCACTCAAACCCAAATATAGCTAATTTCAAACAAAAACTGTTTTGGAATTATATTAATCAGTATGTACTTCTGTAGGCACGTGCTAATATTCAGCGGCTTTGTAATTTCTTGCAAGCGGAGTTAGAGGAAAGAAACTCCTCTAACAAGCAACTCCATATGCCCATTGCAAAAATCAGATTGATTTCAGAGACAGTCCACTAACTAATTCGAAGTCAACTGCTGAATATTGGCACGCAACTATCATATTTCTTTGAGTGAGAAAATTTTGGAACCATTGTTTTGTAATTTACAGAAAAATGGATAGAATAAAACCAGCTTTGGTCAGGTTAATATTTAAACCCATGTCACCAGCAACTAAAAATTTAACAGCTGCACATTAAATAAAATACATAACGGTCTACTACTATAGTTGGAAGGCATTAGAACAAAATGCAAAGACATCACATAATATTACATAGGTACTATGTAGTTGTAAAAATACATCATTCATTACCATTGCCACTTCCGACCGACAGTGTTGGCTCGGGCGCTAAGCGCTCGACTCTGATTCGGGAGGTCCCGGGTTCGAATCCCGTCGAGACCGACAATCCTGACTGAAGGTTTTTCCGAGGTTTTCCTCAGTCGTTAATGCGAATGCAAGGATTGAGTCCTCTTAAATAGCCTTTGGACATCCCTTCACAATTTCCTATCCGCAATACCTAGTTCACCTGAAGAGGGGCTAATTGCACCCTATAACAGGATTCCCAAAATAAAAATTTAAAATTTAACTTCTGGCAAGGCCAGCTTGGGTTTCACAACCAAATTCATTCTCTTCTTTCTATACTCCCACAATCATGTCTCTTCCATATCCTCCCGGCTCAGTTCTCTTGCCTGTAGGTCTCCTGCTATTCCGAACCACTTCATAACTCAACCCCCAACAAGTCTCTTAAGTGTCAAGCCAATATATTTGCATTTGTTATAAGAAACTTATTCTTCACTAATAATTATTTCACACTATGGTTTCCTCACAATATTTCACAACTAGCAACCCAAGGAATGAAAATCAGTTATATAACTGAGTGGGTAGACTCTAAATAAAAATTTATTTATTTATTTATTTAATGAGCCAACGTCTTACCGCGGGATGGAAGACGTTGATAGCGTCGATGGCTGCCTTGCCCGTCTGCTTCCAGCCGAAGACCAGATCCAACCAGTGAGGTAGGTGCTCGCGCACGTATGCCGCTTCCAGTGCTTGTCGGTTGCACCAAGACGAACGTGCGAGCATTACCTCGACACCAGGGCGGTAGCTGCACGTCATCCACTAGCTCGCCATTCTGACGGACGCCGAAGTTGAAGCCTGACAACAAACAATGCATGATCATCACCAGCAGTCCTTGCTTTCTTGGCAGTCAACCACCTCAAAGCAATGGATGATTTTCAGAATCACTGGGGCCATTATAATGTGCATGCAAAGCATTGTGGGAGAAACAGTTCAACACGCTCCCAAAGTGTGTGGCGGACTGCGCCATTCTCCACAGTTGTCTGTATTTTTCTCTAAATAATTTTTCTACGTGCACAAATGATTTTGGAAATCATACATTTTTGTCTTTCTTTCCTCTCACTTATTCCTATAACCTTTGGAAAATCTTGTTCGTCAGAGTCTTTGCCAAAAAAAAATGCCCACGATGACTGGGCATTTTGGTGAGACATAAAAAACAACTCATCAATATCAAGCAAAAAAAATGACAAGCAAATTTGATCACATTGGTCTACTTGAAACTACTACTATAGCAAAAATGAAACATTGCCATTTTCGCATTTGAAAACAATTCAGTATCGCAATATTGCAATACAATTGTAAAAACTGTGGCGATATCAATATTGGAAACACATTTTTGGTCATCACTACTCAAAACCTACATTTATTGTGGACCATAATAAAGTTTACAGTAATAGTTGGAAGGAGAAGTTGGTAGAGTTGAGTAGTTGGAGGAGGACTAGTTGGAAATGTGATACATAACAATGTATTGACTATTGAGCCTTGTCAGTGAACACGCATCATCTTACCTTCGGCATTTCCAAGGAACTCAGGTAAATAAAAGAACTCTGGGATCATTTCCTTGACGTCTGTTGTCGACTCTGAACTGGAAAGTCGCCAAGTTGTGTGAAGAGAGTGGAATGTCCGATCGGGCAGATCAAAACTTCGGTCTGAAACCAAAGATATCATTCCGGTGAAGGCATGAGTCCTACTTCTGTGTACTTCTTACTTTGGTGAAGGCATGAGTCCCAATTCTGTGTACTTCTTACTTTGGCTTATTGACAATGGAACAAGCACGACAAGTGGCTAAGTGGATTAACCCTTATGCGTCCTCTGTCGGACTGGATACAACAAGGGTGTTTTGCACACTATACTACACCCTCATGACAAAATTTGAAAACATAAATATTTTTTTAAATAAATTTTTAATATATTACCCATTTATTTAAGTGTTAAAATGTCCTTTATATAATAAAAAGTTCCACCGCCTTCTAAAAAAGAGAAAAAAAAAAAAAGGGTTGATGGTATAAGACTCTTCTTGTTCCAGTACAAATTAGAGAATGGGTTAATATTTAGTCAATAGGCAAAAGACAATGTTCAGAATCACCAGTACCATCTATATTATGCAATGCATAAACATGTTATGGGTAAAAGGGGTTTAAAACGGCTGTTATATGCTTGAGAGTATGGTGGACAGTTTTGTCAGATGCCAACCACGCATTTCTTTGTTGTGGTTGCCTCAACACAGTGTGGCTTGCTTTGCTAACAAGTTGTGACTATGCCCACTCAACCACATTCAGTACACACACTTTTCCATCTAGATTAGCACAATTGGCACCAAGGACACTAGCGTCTTAGGGTGAATGATAAGTAAACTCTGTCGGGAACACTTCCAGCACAGGACTTTTGCCTAGTTACTTTTATTATAAATGCTGAAACATTTCTTGTAGTTAGGTCATTTCATTCTCATCGATTGTTAACTCTTGGGTTAAGTATTTCCTATTTAAGTTTAGCAAAGTATATTGTGGTGCCTAAGGGTGCGATACACAACAGTCACTTACCAACCACAGCAACTAAGTAATCAAACATTCGTATGCGTGTATTGGAAAATAACATGTGAATGTTCACACTTAATTGATACATGGTAGCTGTGGTAGTTAAGTGACTGTTGTGCATCCGGCTACAAGACTATTTCTCAAGTCATCACCATGTTAAACACAGACACATATTCACAGTCCTTTATACTACCTACCACTGACAGTGGGTCCTATGTCAGGATATTAACTAATCGGACAGTTTGTATTTTAAATACCATACAAATAGTTGCCAAGATACAGTACAACCTTGATAGTACGACGATCAGGAGAGACAGGCAAAACGTCGTTATATCACGATCGTCGTACTATTAAAATATAAATTAAAAAATCAATTTATAGATTACTGTGATTAAGCAATACAGCTTTAATGGTAAAAACACACAAATATCAGTACAAATGCCATAAATAATAATTAATAATATATGTATTACTGTTTTATAAATGTTTATGATAAAACTAAACACGCTACGTAACGGGACATAAATATTTACAAAAGTCAAGTGCCATTCATTGCCAGCGTCAGAGTGACAGCGCCTAAGTGTATGAGTGGGAGAGAGAGAGCTGCGGAGATGTAACTTGTCGTAGCTGGGCCGGCCGGCCGGCTGAGGGGTGAGGAAGGATGTGCGCAGACACCAGCGCGCATACGATCCACTTCACAGCTGATTGTGCACGTGTTGTGATGACTGACTGAAAGGAGTGGAGTGGGACGAAATGCGCACACCCAAGTGCGCGATCGATCCATCTGGCCCGGCTGAAAGTTTACGTCGTGTGTGAAAGGAATTTATGATTTAAGTGATCGTAATGACTCTGCGTCATTGTACACATCTGTCGCGGGCCGTCGCCTACACTTCACTTCTTGCGTTTAAAGAAATCCGATATTTATTACTGCTTTGCACCTTTCTCGTTTATTTCGATCAATGCGGCGTGCATGGAGGTCACGTTCCTTTGTACCTCGTCATTAACTTTATGAGCGTTCACGTATCTTTCTACGACTTCAAATGCCAACATCGCGTCAATGAACTTTGGCACTGGTAAGTTGTCTTCGATATCGGCGTCGCTGCCTTGATCGTCAACATCACTATCTGCATCCGGCACCGCCATCATGTCATCGACAATGTCATCAATAGACAACAGCTGGCCTGTGACGAGATTCTCGTCAGCTTGCATGTACTGTTCCACAGTGCCTGTACCGCCCATGTTTTCCCAAGTCTCGGAATCAATGTCAATAACAACATCGTCAATGTCATAAGAATTGTCGTCATCAATGTCTTCGTCGTGTTCATCATGACTAACAAAGCCAGCTTTTTTGAAGCACTTTTCTATGGTTAGTGGTTTAACCTGGCTCCACGCGACTGCAACAAACCTCATTGCCTGTGAGATTGAAAGAAAGAAAAAATATGTATTAGAGTTAAAGTTAATTTTAAAATTTAAAGCATTACGATCTCGTGTCGTCGGTAAACAAAAGCTCAAAGCACATTGATTTTGATATTTAATAATGAACTAGCGTTAATTAATTTACGTAAAATTCACGAATTAAATTTAAACTTGTAGGCCTATATTTATTTCTTACCTGAAGGATATTCACTCGTTTAGCCCGCTCTTTGTTGTGAGTCATAGCTAGAGGCATGAAAATTTAGCGTTTTAGGTTATTGATGCTAAATCAGTGAGTATAAATTCTTAAAAACGCTACAAAATGCTAAATTTACTGAAAATAAGGTTTACCTATACCAATTGAGAATTGGTTTAGCATTGTATTCTAACGTTTGAAGTGACTACATTGAATTGAAATGTTCCTATAAAGCATAATTTGAATTCATTCCCCATTAAAAATACAAGAAACTCCCCACATTTGGGGTTTTGGCGGAAAGAAGAAAATTAATGCTACAAAATGCTAAATTTGGAAAAATTAATGCTAAATATTCAGAATATAAATGCTATTTTTTCATAGCTCTAGTCATAGCCTGTAGGATTCTATGGAGCAATTGCTTTTTGTAGAAATCCTTCATGTTTTGATTATTCCCAAATCCAATGGTTGGAGCTGGCTCGTGCAGTTGGCTGGGAAAAACTCTAGAGTCACATTACGGAGATAATCCGTATTTTGGGGATGTGACGAAGCCTCGTCAATGAAGAGTATAATTTGACGATTTTGAGCCCCCATCTTCGCATCGTGGCTCGCACCCAATCTTCAAAAAACTTTACTTGTCATCCAAGCTTTTTTATTGTGAGTGTATTTTGTGGGTAAGTTTACCACGTTCTTAAAACAATGTGGCTTTCCTGCCTTGCCGATTACGAGCGGCGGCAACTTTTCGCTCCCATCTGCGTTTGTGCACAGCATCACTGTGATGCGTTCCTTCGAACGCTTCGCGCCGTGGCAGGTGTCATGTGAAATGCCAACGTCCGGTCAGGAAGTAAATTAAAAAACAGACCGGTTTCGTCGGCGTTGAAAATGTTTTTTGCATCATACCCTTGGATTAAATCCGGGAGTTTATTATGTTTCCAATCGGACACTGTGTCTACGTCAACCGACGAACTTTCCCCACACACTTTCTTTGATGTAATGCCGTGCCGCTTTTTGAAGTTGTGCAGCCATCCAGCTGACGCGGTAAAATCACTTGTTACATTCATGCGCAGGCTTATTTCTCGGGCCTTTTCAGATAATAATGGGCCACTGACGGGTAAGTTTTCAGCGCGGGCCTGACCAAACCATTGCACTAGTGCAGTCTCTACGTCTGCAAATTTGCCCTGACGAACACGAATCTTCTTGCTGCTGGATGGACCACTAAGTGACACATTTTTTTGAATCTCGTTTCTTTTAGCTAAGATAGTTTTGAGTGACGATACTGGCAAATCCAACATCTTAGCTAAATCTACTTTTGTCATAGTTGGATTGTCGTCACAATCTTTAATTATTTTAAGTTTTTCGTCCAAAGTAAACGACTTTCTTTTCGACATGATTAACTTTATGTTAAACTGTGATTTATGAAATTAATCAGTACAACAATCACTATCACAACACAGACACGTTCGTTTGATACTCCCGGGCGATATTTATCTTGTTACGATAGCGTGGTACCACACGGGAATTACACGGGTGACTGAAGCACTTTGGGATAGGTCAGGCTCTCTACCATCGGGATCGGCTCGGCCCGAGTTTCAAGTGGCGGGAACAAAACACAAAAGGAAGCGACCTGCTACCGCTGGGCGGTCGGGCGGGCGAGGGGGGGGGGTGTTTATGGGTAGACCCTTGAAATCACCGTTTTCCGTGCTCTAAACAATTTATGAGTGAATAGTAAATAAAGTTTTTGTGAGCTACGAGTTTTTCAAAGGTTTTTTTTTGCTTAGCGGACCCATTCAACGACGTTGTAATGAGAGTGTCCCGTTATGATGCAACGTAATATTAAAAGTGAAATACATAGAACCTTATGGGAATTTGTAGGAATGTCCAAAAAACGTCGTTCAATTGCGATCGTCGTTAATAAGGGTCGTATAGCAAGGTTGTACTGTACTATATAAATCATTAAAATCAAGGGTATGATAGACACACACAAACAACTCTTCATCACCTAACAACATGTTATCCAAAATGTTTGTTGATTGTTAATTCTCGTCGGTGAATATCGATTAAAAATTTAGATTGAAACGAGCAAATAACAAGGCGAGTGCAGAAAGGTTTTGACGTACCTTGGTATGTGAGGAACATGCGATGTGAACGGTGGCAGTCGGACTAGGAAGTGTAGAACCGTCCCGAGTTGGAGTAATGTGAGCCATAGTGATACGGCTCCTGGTTTAGACAAATCAGCTGGTTTCCTTCAAGATATTCTTGCTTCAGATACTGCACAAAGAAACAAGACACTTGCATTTTATATTTCGCTTTCAATCTTAATACGCTCGTTTAGGGATAATTTTGAAGCATTTTATTATATTTTGAAGAAAACTCACTTGCAGGACAGAAATGAATGAAGGTGCAATAATACGAATAATATGCAGAATGCATATAGCATTTTCAGGTGTCATTTTGTAGCGCTTTGTAGCATCTATTTTTTTGGCCACCTTCAAAAGCTTGTGTATAGTTTTTTCATATCTTTATTTCGAAATTATGTCATCAAGGTTGAATCACTATCAACTAATTAAAAATGTGTATAGCAAATAAAAGATACTATGTAATATTAAATGAAGTAGGACTCGAAAACCATAGTTTTAAGTGAAAAAAAATAGCGCTTTGTAGCATCTATTCACAAAACGCTATTTTCATGATTGTATCTCTGCACATTCCTCTACTAGAACAGGGAACTATCTTTCATTTCACAAGTAAAATTCGTTACAATTACTTCAAATACAGACTAGTAAGGTTTTATTGAGTGATAGGTTCTTAACATATCTAATATTTCAGGCATACAATTTGAGCTTGGTTTTCTGCTAGAAATTAACATGTGATGCCATCATGAGGTTATTCCAGAAACTAGCAAATAGCTTGCTAGCAGCTGAGGGAGAAGTAGGATCTGTTTTTTTAAAATGTATTTTTCAAATTATAAAGTTTTTTAAAAACTATAATGTAATTGAATAGCATATAACTCGACTACAATTTTGTCTTAAAAGAACTACCTTATTTTTTTTAAATGTGTCGTACTGCAACTTTGATAAGTTATGTCTTGTTCCTACATAACATTGTTTTATTAAAAATATTTTACGTCACAGCATTGTTTATCAATAATAAATTATGTTTTAACTTTTAACGCAAATGTGTTAATTGAAATGATTTGTTATAAATAGGCCTAAATAAGACAGAAAGTATGGGAAACTTACATTGTAGGTTTTTATGTAATGCTGCTCATTTTGTTTGTCTTGAACTGCCATGGGCTTCTTGAAATTCCTGAAACAATAATTCCTGATTGAACTACGCACAGAGTACTGTTATAAGGTGTTGTCTGCAAACTTCCACGGGCTCTTAAGATCAAACTGCTACGATCTGAGAGCCCAGCACTAGGCTCTATTCCAAGAGAGACTACATCACTACTCAGGGTAGTAAACAAGGTCAGCAGGGGAGGCCAACACAATATATCTTCTCCCACTCACAATACTACATCTAAGTTTAAATCAAGAGTGGACACCAAACCAATTAGGTATATTCTATTGAATTGTTCAAGTGCAGGTCACACTTACAACAAGATTTGAAATAAGTTTAGTAAGTAATGTAAGTAACAAGTAATATTATTGTTGGGAGACACTTGTGCTTAAGACAGGGGTAAGATGCGGTTGAGTTCCCTACCCATATCTTAGCATTAACTAGGTAGACGTTCGGCTAACACAAATACTAACACTTTGAGAAAGAAACATTTTAAAGCCAATATATGCTCTTGAAGATGGTAGCTCCCAGTTTTCAACTTATTAGTAATTTTAAGAATGTTATGCTTGTGACCAAATGTTCCAGGTTGAAACTAATTGCTAAAGCATTATAACGGGAAGAACTGCAGTACCTACCCCACTGTCTCAGTGAGGAGTGCTAGGGCCGCTGTTATACTCACCGGAACACACGCGGGTCAGTCAAGTCCAGGACCTCACTTGTGTAGTCGGATAACACAAAGGGGAAGACTGGATACTGCATCAGGTCATTGTAGGAGCGCCCAGCCATTTTGTTCAGCAGCATAAGATATTCAAAGTTTGTAATCAAGCTTTCTCGCCAGAGCTGTTTGGAGTCGTCCAAGTGATCCACTTCCATGCGGTTGGGGAGGGTACAATCGCCCAAGGCCACCAAGAAGCTGTCTCGATCCTATCAACAACACCATTGTTCTTGCATAAACAGATGCAAACTAAACAACAATAAAACATGCAAACAATTGAGATTAAGAAGCCCATACCTAGGACAACCTATAAAACACCATTGAAATTACCTACTCTTGTAGTAGCATTACACAAATATAGACAATATGCCTATGTTGAACTACCCCTTCCATTCTATTGATGATCTGACAAAAATGTTTTTAATTTTGTTTTGGTTTATTACAAGTCATGTTTCAATCTAAACTGGCATTGCTGTATTTGAAACTACTCTTAAATAAATATTCTTAGAAAGGTACTTAGCACTTGAAGATATGGATGGAAGGAGCAAATAGCCAAGTTTGCCCACAGTCAATAAAATTGTTTTTGTTATTGTTGCGTTTGCTGCTTTACGTTTCTGTTAATGTAGTGATGCTATCCAAGATTATCGTATCACTTATGTCGCAAGTTATCATAATATATTCTTATGCATAAGTGTAATTTTTAATAGTTATTTGAAAACCCACCAAAAATGCCACTGCAGTATACAGTGGCACACAAATACACTGACAAAAAGTGGATTTTTTGGGGATGACAGTAGAGGCTTGTGTCAAATAAAGGAAGGGCCATTAAATATAAAATTAAAAAGAATTCACTTTGACACAACTACAAAATATAAGTAGAACAATGTGCAGTGTGCTATGTCACACGCTCGATATCATCAATTCAATAATATTTTCATTATTATTATTGAAATGTTTTGATTATCGATTATCAAGTGCATCGCTACACAAAAGTATGTGGGGATGATCATGAAGATGCAATATCACCCTCACTCACCTGAGGTGTTGGAATCAAACAAGGTATGTCCGGCCATTCAAGAGAAAATATCTCCAACGCCCGCTCCTCTAGCTGAAAGCGCCTCTTGTGGATCTCCCGAACTGAACTGAACTTCCACACCATGGAAGAAACATCGAGGCTGTCGGCAGTGAACTCTTCCAGACGTGTGTCCAGTACAAAGTCTTCTGCCACAAAGTACAGGCAGCTCTCTCCGATCAGCAGCTCACCGTTGAACTGCCATAACAAACCAAGCCATTTCAAAGTAAGTTCATGCTGAAGATTAACGCATTATTAATTGTAGGTCCAGCGCATCGCTAAATGTGCTATAATCAAATGATAGGACAGGCCCTATTCCACACGCACAGTTGAGCAAAGGCATTAAGAGAGACATAAACTAATATACATACTAGGGTGATCTTTGGCAACCTTAAAGACAATTTTGATCAGAAAGATACTTCTATGGCTGAAACTAATTACAAAAGAAAGGGCCCTGAACTTCTATCAATTACTCAAAAAGAAAAGATAACAATACTTTAATATCCTATTGGATTGGGATATTTAACAACGGAAAATATATGTACACAAAAGTAGTAAAACATCATTATTTAAAGATATTAATAAGTGTAGCATATCTATTAATTTACAATAAAATATCAGACAAAATGGGTAGATATTATGTCAAGAATGGCATCACTGCATTTATGCGAGTACAGGCTTTATATTTAATTCAAGTGCGAGGAACCTTAAAAATCTAGTAACTTTGATTTAAAATTTGAACACTTGAATTAAAATAAGTTTTATCATCAAGCCCTCTATACCCAATGCACATGTACGGACTTCATCCACAGTAAATCAACATAAATTTGAATTAACCAAGTTTGAAATTATAGGGGTTTACTATTAATTAATTTATATAATCCCATAAAATAAATTACATATATTACTATTGCATTGCATATCATATACTAGTTTTAATTTGCAATACAACCTATGATATTGCAAGAGCTGGGAAAAGAGGAAGGAAGTGTGATTACGAGAATCAAGCGGCTACTGTCTAACAACAAATACAAAATAAATAGGGCTGTGCGAGACTCGAAATTTCGAGCCGAGATCGAGCACGTCAACATTCTCGCTCGCTCGCTCGTGTGATTTTTTTGATGCTCGAAAATTCGAGTCTCGAAATGACTCTAGAATTTTTCGAGAACGAACGAAAATACGGCCTCGACGGCGTAATATTCCATATTATGACGCGCTCTGCAACATTCTCACGACGACAGCGAACAGCTGACTGGTAATGGGCATTGCGCAGGCGCAGGCCACTCGATGCTCTCGCTTTGACGCGTGCCCGTGCGCACCGACACTGCGCATGTCTCCAAAGAACTCGGATAAAGACATGCCAACCTCTTCTTTGGTCTAATATCGATATGTCGCAGACATGCGTTCGACTTTAAATCGACTATCGACTTTTACGAATTACGACGTACGTCACAAGGCTGCAAGTTGTTAGCGTCTGTCATTCCGTAAACCAAGGATACTATTATACACTTCGTCCGTAAAAGACTGAATCAATTTGAAATGTATATATTATGCGACGGACCTATGTTTTTTTTACTTTCCGTATTATTTGAAGAAATTAGTGTTCCCAATATGTGTTTTAATACAATTTGCAGGTAAAGCGCAATTGAAATACGAGGTGAAATGAACATAGTTATGACTGCCTTAACCCTACTTATTAGAGCATTAATTCAATGCACAAGGATGTGAGCTGAACTACTGCTGGCCTAGGCCTAGGCCTAGCTAGCCCTACAAGGCTAGGCCTAGAGGCCTCCTGCAACTTACCTTAAAGGCTTCTAGGGCCTAGCTAGGCCCACTCTAGGCCTTGCCTAGGGCCAAAAATAATATTGTTCTTTGAACTTCAAATAGAAAGAACACAATTGTTAATAGTAGAGGCAATTTAGAAATGAGCCTAGGCCTAGGCTAGCTTAGCCTAAGCAGTAAGCCTATGATTAAAATGATTTAGATTAATGTTTTATCAATTGGCAAGCCCAACACTGTAATAACATATTAAAAATTTTGTGTTTATAACATCGTGACAAAATGTATACCAGCATTTGTGGTAAATTAAATTTTGGTCTGCTCGCCGAATCTCGCTCGAAAATCAAGCAAAAGACCAAATACTCGCTCGATCTCGCTCGACTAAAAAAAATCCCTGCTCGCACAGCCCTAAAAATAAATAATAATGTATTCATTGTAGTTGGTGTGCACCAGTGGGTAAGTACTCACCTCACAAGCTGGTGTAACAATCCGTGCAGTACACATGTGAACAATCTTCTCATTGGTATGCAACCGTTCAATGAGAAGGGAAGAGGTTGATGATCGATTGTCGTCATGCTCGAACAGGTATGAAAGTGGGTCTCGTGGCTTCTTAGCTCCTAGAAACAAGCAGTACCAGTATCTAAACATGAAGTTCAATAGATGAATATATTTATTGTTACAGTTGATTCAACCAACTCCCCTTCATTCACAAAATTTCAGCAACCTTGCATTCAAACAGGCCTTGTTTTAGTCTACAAGAAATATCCAAGATTATCAACCTACCATGCTATTCTAAACTGGCTAATCCACTGCTTCTTCGATCGATCGATCGAGAGAGTGTGAGAGAGAGAGAGAGAGATTATGTACATGCAGTTCAAGCAAAATCCTGTTTGCATGGCTGATTGACAGCAAACAAATTTAGAATACCATATTTACCTGATTGCAAACCTAACTTTTTGGATCCATTTTTGCAGTTCAAAAAAGCCCCCACTGCTACACTTTCTGGTTAAAAAATAAACAATCCGTAAGTCAGGGGCGGGCTTGCATTCGGTATCGGCTTGCAGTCAAGTAAATACGGTACTCTTACACCTCTAGACTATAAACTACTACTAGTACTATCAATGTGAACTAGGTGCACATTTCATTGTTATTATTCAGGTCTCAAATGCTTCTTACTTAGTGCTTCATGATGTTTCTCCATAAAATACTTCAAGTCCAGCTCTAAATGACATCTTTGCAGCCGTTTTCTGACTCGGCCTGGGCCCTCTGTTGAATCCAGCTGCCAGCAACTGCAACCAAATCAATGGGCTAATTAAGAACTGGACAGACCTTTCCAAAATTAACTGATTTAGCATTAAATATGAGAATTAGATTGGAGAAAGGTTGACAGGTTGGGAAAGCATAGAGAACATAAAGCCCACCCTGGAGGGCTGGGGCGGCAAAACTTTTCACCTGCTGATGATGACTGCATTTTTTTAAAAAGTTGTTTGTTACCTTAATCCACAAACGCGTTTCTTCCTTCTGGGACTCATCAGGTGGACGGTGGCCACTTAAACAATCAGCTTACTACTTACAAACAAAACTCACAAATCATAACAAAACCTGTGGTAGGGCCACGCAATATGTAAATTCTGTATGCATGTTGTCATCATCAGCAAGATTACTACCACACACAATTCATACTGAGCCACACCGTCCAGCACAAACTAGTAAGGAGGCTTAATTACCTAGTCATACATATTATTATCTCAACATATTTAGCCTATGATCATATTGTTTCTCAATCTTTCTCGCTCTACAAAAATAATCATTAATTATATAATTTATAATCCATCTTGTGTGGAATATTTTTATTTCCCCAATTAATTCTCTGTATTCAATTCCATTAATTTAAATGTTCTCCATCATAAATTACTTAGGTTAATTAACTAAATACAATGATTGACGTGAAATAATACAATAAATAAAAAGAGGCAATGTGAGCATCCCAAATACAGTGGAACTTTAAATTTACGTACCTTGAATCACCGAATTCCTTGATTGTGTAAAGTTTTTTGTTGGTCCCAAAAATTTCCCATAAGGACAATGTTAAATTTTCCTTGAACTAACGTACCTTGTACCTACGTATTAGTGACTTTACGTATCGTATTTCAAGTCCGAGTCATAATATATGGCCTCGAATTTACGTATCTATGCTGCCAAACGCTGTGGGGAACGAGGGAGGTTGTTATTTATTGGTCCAAGCCGCCCGCTTTGACAGCTCAAACACATGCCGCCGACCGCATGGGTAATAATGCAGTCCCTTTCCTCCCCCTCATTAGCAGCAGTCTGCAATGTGAGAAGGTCGAGTGGATCACCGTTCGCCCCCCCCCCCTCCCCCTCCCACCCATACGATTCGTAGTATTTCAGCACTGCCGACAAACGCAACCCGATACTTGACCTGGCCTCCCCACTCCACTACCGGCCTCTTCTTCCGACGAGCTTGAATGAGTGAGCATATGAATCAATTGATTGAGGAATCAAGCACATGATTCTATGACATGTGATCATTTTATTGTATGTGACGAAATCGACAGAAGTCTCGAGTAGCCACCCTCAGTTTAACAAGTGTTTAGTGTTGTATTGACAGCATCATTCATTGATTAAAAACAATGATCCTGCAATTATTATCGCGTAAGAAAAACACGGCACTGCTGAGAGAGAATGTGAAGTGTTACTGTGTCTGAGCTGGCTGGCCGGCGAGAGAGGAGAGTGAGAGCCTCGGCAGCGCGAGTGCGAGGGGAGGGGTAACCGGTCTCGTAGGCGGCAGCTGCCGGCTGGCGGTGTGGGTAGGGAAGTGAACCTGACACACAGCTTCACAAAAGATCGCGCTTGCTGGAAGGAAATAGAACCGTGGATGCGGGAATTCTTAACATTGTGTAAATGGGACTTTTGCAAAAAACTCTTCAAATATATAGCGATCATGGCGAGATAACGGACGATGCGGGAACAATCCATAGGGGTTTTACTGCATTTTATTTACTTCATAATAAACTTGGCGTGTGCACATTGAATTGAGATAAGTTATTAAAATTTTGTTTGTAGTTTATTTTTACGTTTTGAAGATTTTATGGAATTTCCAGCTGCTCTCTGTTTTTTTCCGCTCGTGCGATTTATTTCACGGAACAGAATAATACACAGCATTACCCCGCCCCTTCCCGCGCGAGGCCGGCCACCGTGATGTCGCGTAAACAATGCTGGCTACACTACACTCGTCTTTGTGAAGGTGAAGGTCGTTCTTCGCGGAAGTCTTGTCTCTGTGAAGTTCGATTTCAGCGTGTTTTAAAGATTCAGCGGCGTTATTTAAGTGTCCAATATTTATTACGTGACACTGACAGCATTCGGAGATAAAATACATAGCGGGCGGGCGCGAGCACCAATGAATGAACTGATTACGTAAGTTCGGCATGGGGGTGGGTGGGAGGGGGGGGGGGCACTGAGATAGCGACGAGGCAATTGACCTTGAGCTGCTTACGATCCGATATCAATTACACTACGCAGATGTGTTTCATAAACAATTTCGTAATCGGTGCTTGATGTTATCCTGCTTGCGATTGCACAACACGAAGCGAGCGCGAGTTAATGATGTCTTACCATCCGATGCCACCTACAAGCAAACAAACTCACTTCCTGCAGCCTTCCATGCTCATAATCCAGCATAGGCGCTACCTAGGAGTAGTTTGAAGCACTCAAGTTGATGTGTCACTTTTTTGGTACAGTAGGCGGCAATTTTGAAGGTTTTTTGAATTACGAATTCCTTGACTTTATGTATTTTTTTGCCTCTGGTTAAATTCGTAAATTCAAAGTTCCACTGTAGTAGGCTAGCTGTTAGTTAAAAAACATGAATCAAACAAACATTTAGCCCATCATATTATTGTACATTAGTTTTCTAGAACATATCGTGAAAGGAAAAAGGTTGTTTTGTTACTTAATAACTCTAAATGTGCACAACGGATGAGGTCAATAATTAACCGATCAACATTTAGCCATAATAACTAACCTTACATAGATATGTACAAACTACAAACTCTTTATGCATCATTTTTTAACTGTTCCTATTTTAGTATTTGCAAAATTGGTACATCTGGCCCATTTCAGTTACTTCCTTACCTTATGTCGATAATGCAGGGTTGATCCTGCTTATAATTCAATTCCTAATTTAAGTAAGAAATTCATATAAATCTAGATTTTCCACCAAAGTGTTGAGGATGTAGTTTTAATTATGTAAAGCCATTGCATTTAATACCCCCCATAGAGTGTGGTCTGGGGAGTGTCCCCCCCCCCCCCCATAAGGAGGTCTACTTACTTGGGGTACGATTGTGGAAAGTGCCACACCCCCCTCTCATGAGTGAGCTGTTGAATCATCTTATGCCACTTGAGTCGGATCTGAACTGTCTCACTGTAAGATGTCTTAATGTGCTCCATAAACAGCTTCCTCTGAGCATCCTGTAGCTCGACGGAGGTTCTCGTGACCACCTCAGCACACTCGGAACGCTACGTACGAGTCTTCGTGCTTGTACACGCTCTGCCTCATGGTCCCTTCTGTCGGCTCACGCACTGCTGACGCCGCGGATCATGTCGTTGCACAGCACTTGCACTGGGGGACAGAAAATCATTACCCCTGCATACCCCTTACAAAAACCAGGTTCAAACTTAGTTTTTCTACTCATTTGAT